>JAPWLS010001668.1:0-57338 GCA_028551675.1 Tineola bisselliella
GTGACAATGCAAACCAGTTAAATAAACGCATTCTCCGCAACCGGGGCCACACATTTATCTGAAGATTGGTGTGGATTACGATCACGAATGGTATTATAGAAAGCTGCCGCCCACGTAGGATGAGAGGTCAAACGCCCACGCACCCCCACGCGGGCACAACACATACATTTTACCTATAACGGCTTAAAATTAAAAAACCAAACGTCAACGCAATGGCGGAGTCACGTAAATAAATGAAAAACAGCGAACATCCGAGCGTGACATGACTTACTATTATTATTATTACAGTTTCTGTCACGTTCACGAGCAAGAAAAAAAAACACGAACTAGTTTTATACAAATATGGGAACTATAGTCATAACAAACGATTATATTTTCTTAGAAAGAGTCGTGAGGTGTTTATTCTGCTATCGGACATATCATAATTTGCTACGACTATTTTTCCTCAAAGCTTCACATTCTACAAGTCTACAATGATAAATAATAAATAAAAAAATACCAGATAAATATTTTAAAAAAAAAACACAAGCGTAGTCAATTGACGTAACTGTAAAATTTAATTGTATAAAAATATTTAGCAGTCACATGACCAGTGGCGACTCGTCCTAAAGAGCGCTGGTGCAGTGCACTCCCACGAAAATTACAGAACTTATATTACAGCGGCGTAGATATAGGTAATATAATATACTATTGTATAGGCACAGTAGAATAGAATGAATGTAATGTAAGGATAGTATGTATTATGAAGAAATATAGATTACTTCTGTAATTTTCGTGGGAGTGCACTGCACCAGCGCTCTTTAGGACGAGCCGCCTCTGCACATGACCATACATTATTTCTGTAGGTAGACAACGAAACAAGTAAAATTTACAACAAAAAATCAATGGTATAAAGTACATAAGAGTTATAAAACTTCATTCACCTGGTAAAAGTTCAATAAAAGCTCGTCCATTGATAAAGATAAAGTAACAGAGTAACTGGTTTCGCGAGTATACCAGACATGCTCCGACCTAGTAGACGTCGCTTAAATCTAACATCATAATATTAACACGTCCGGTTTCCACTAAGAATAATATTTGATTATGAAACAAAAACACGCGACAAATAGAAAGTAAAAACAGTGTCAACTATATTTAACGACAAACTCCCTAAAACGTCAAAATTAATTGACTATAAAGGATACACTCTATGTAGCATCACACCCACTTTAAATAACGACATTATTAAGCAATAAACAGTAAATAAATAAATTCTCAATTGCAAAATAAATTAATATTTTTTTTTGCATAGGCGAGTTTAACGCCGTCGGCATTATCTCCCAACTAACTTTTGTCGGTGTGAGCGGTGATATTTGGTGCAATGTGAATAAAATAATAACTAAATATACACAATACATAAAATAATAAATAATAATATACACTTAAATACATACATATTTATCAAGAAAGGTTATAAATGAATTAAATAAATAATAAAATTAAGAGATATTTTGCTTTAAGATAAAATGTTTGGTCAGAAGTCTTTTAAAAACAGTGGGCTTATCACGAATTTAGTCTGGCTTTCGAATCGAGCTATCACAAGTAAAACGGATCCGTTAGCAATCGGGATCACGAATTTTTACTAACGACTAACGAGCACCAGCAATCTATCAAATGAACGAAAGATCGAGACGTTCGAAAATTAACAAAAAGTATCTAAAATATTGTAGTTCCAAATCCGCATGCGGTGGCGCTGCTCAAATTTCCATACAAATCGCTTGAAGCGAACTCGGTTCGAAAGCCAGACTAAGATTCGTGATAAGCCCACAGTACTCTCTAAGTTACTGAAATTAATAAGAACTGTAGCTGTATGCGTTCTTTATACTTTATTTGTAAATACTAGTATTATAATAGTCGATAAATTGATTTTTTTCTCTTCATTTAACAACAACTCTCAATAACACCGTGTATCGCTATATAAAGTTTACATAACTGTAGACATCAGAAAAGAAAAAAAAATTAGTCAAAAAAAAAACAATTTAATTGCAATAGACGTAAGGCTAAAACGGACCGTTAACTGCATCCGGGCGTCAATTAATTTATTGAAGTGGAATTTTCGTCAAAAACTCGTTTTCTTTTTTCATTCAACTATTAATATATTAACTAGATTCGACGAGATACTGGTTTTAATTGATTCTCCATCACTAACCTAACGAGTGGGAGTCGCGTTATCCGTTGACGATGTTATGATTCTTGTTTGGTACATAGTGTAGTTACAATCATTCAAATCCAAATTTCAACCACTTAAACAATGTCTAATAAATAATACATATAATGTATATTATATGTATTATTTTGTGCAATATTGTTGTTATTATTATATTTACATACTACCCTCCAGACCCCACAACAATAACATCCTATTTACAAAATAACAAATAAAACATGGCGATCACTCTGAAAGCTGCACGTATCCTGATGATGCCACGTGAAATGGCGAAACGCGTCGAGACAAGTTATTGAATATTGGTGGAGGTTATTTTCCTTCATCGATCTAATGTAGCGGGAATTATAAGCAAAATTATATTAAATAATTTTCTTTAATTACAAAGAAAATATTTATATTTAGGTCTCTCCTTAGATGTCCTGTCTTATCGAACCCAAAGGGTGGTGGTGAATGGAAAGCTATCATCAGATGGCTCTGTTTGCTCCCTGGCTGTGCCCCAAGGTTCTATTTTAGGTCCCTTCCTATTTTTGATTTATATTAACGATCTCGCCTACATGGTCAATGATGTCTGTGATATAGTGTTATTCGCTGATGATACCTCATTGATATTTAAGGTTAAAAGAAATCAGGACGACTATAGTCATATCAATAGTGTATTAACCAATATATCACACTGGTTCAATTCAAATAATTTAAAATTAAATGCAGAGAAAACTAAATGTATTAAATTTTCACTTTTAAATAAAAATATTGCTACAACATCAATAAGGTTAGGTGGCCAATGTTTGGAATTAGTATCTAATGCAACCTTCTTAGGGATCACACTGGACACGAAGTTTCAATGGGGCTCCCATATAATATCTTTGTCTTCTAGATTAAGCTCAGCAGCTTATGCTGTTAAAAGAATTAGGCAATTGACTGACATAGATACTGCCAGATTAGTGTACTTCGCGTATTTTCACTCGTTGATGTCCTATGGAATTTTGTTATGGACCCGCTCTTCACTGCTCGAGGAAAAATAAGAAAAAAAATATATATCTTTTTTTTTTTGAAAATATTAAGTAAATTTTGAAATCCTTCGAAAATTGACACCCTATATGATATTTTCAAGTGCCACGACCACAAATTTACAAATATTTCAGATTTTTTTTTTGTATCGGCAACCTAAGTAGTACTGCTATCCATTATAACCCTTACAAATTTCAGAATGCCTGTAGTTTTTACACAAAAATAAATTAAATTTCTTTTTTTCCCTAAAATTTTGAAAGACTTTTACCTTCGGTCCACTTTAAGTCATCGTGGTGTAAAAAAAAGTATGGACACTACTATGGCAAGTTTTTTCAAAAGTTGACGCAACTAACCAAGATTCCTAAATGGTATAATACTCTAGAAAAACTAATCACAAAAAAAATATATGCCTGTCATTTCTAAACAAGAATCAATTTTGAAATCCTTCGAAAATTGACACCCTATATGATATTTTCAAGTTCCACGACCACAAATTTACAAATATTTCAGATTTTTTTTTTGTATCGGCAACCTAAGTAGTACTGCTATCCATTATAACCCTTACAAATTTCAGAATGCCTGTAGTTTTTACACAAAAATAAATTAAATTTCTTTTTTCCCTAAAATTTTGAAAGATATTTACCTTCGGTCCACTTTAAGTCATCGTGGTGTAAAAAAAAAGTATGGACACTACTATGGCACGTTTTTTCAAAAGTTGACGCAACTAACCAAGATTCCTAAATGGTATAATACTCTAGGAAAACTAATCACAAAAAAAATATATGCCTGTCATTTCTAAACAAGAATCAAATTTCATAAATTGTTGTTGTTGCTAGTGATCACTTTTACTGTGTAGTTATAGGTTTGTTGTTGAAAAATGTTGATTGAATTTTGATTGTTTTGACAAATAGTAATAATTTTACATTTATTTTATTAATTAAAACTTGCATTTTTTACATTAAAGTACGTAAATGTACATCGTTTTAAAAAAGATCGTTTTATTTGTCATGCATATCTTCCACTATTGATATGATCCGCAGCCTGAGTGATTTTTTGGCGAAGCTCGTCCAATGTTGAGTAGGAAATGGGTTTTGAGTAGACCCTTCTTTAAGACAACCCCAATAGAAGAACTCCAGCGGGGTGAACGGGTGGCCATAAGTTAGGACTAAGTCGCCCGATCCAATGCCCTGGATACTCTCGGTCTAAGTATTCTCGCACAGGACGGGCAAAGTTGGTATCCATCATTTTGAAGCCACGTTTTGTAAATCATTTATGGGAATTTAGGTACTTTAATGTAAAAAATGCAAGTTTTAATTAATAAAATAAATGTAAAATTATTACTATTTGTCAAAACAATCAAAATTCAATCAACATTTTTCAACAACAAACCTATAACTACACAGTAAAAGTGATCACTAGCAACAACAACAATTTATGAAATTTGATTCTTGTTTAGAAATGACAGGCATATATTTTTTTTGTGATTAGTTTTCCTAGAGTATTATACCATTTAGGAATCTTGGTTAGTTGCGTCAACTTTTGAAAAAACTTGCCATAGTAGTGTCCATACTTTTTTTTACACCACGATGACTTAAAGTGGACCGAAGGTAAATATCTTTCAAAATTTTAGGGAAAAAAGAAATTTAATTTATTTTTGTGTAAAAACTACAGGCATTCTGAAATTTGTAAGGGTTATAATGGATAGCAGTACTACTTAGGTTGCCGATACAAAAAAAAATCTGAAATATTTGTAAATTTGTGGTCGTGGAACTTTTCGAAGGATTTCAAAATTGATTCTTGTTTAGAAATGACAGGCATATTTTTTTTTGTGATTAGTTTTCCTAGAGTATTATACCATTTAGGAATCTTGGTTAGTTGCGTCAACTTTTGAAAAAACTTGCCATAGTAGTGTCCATACTTTTTTTTTACACCACGATGACTTAAAGTGGACCGAAGGTAAAAATCTTTCAAAATTTTAGGGAAAAAAAGAAAATTTAATTTATTTTTGTGTAAAAACTACAGGCATTCTGAAATTTGTAAGGATTATAATGGATAGCAGTACTACTTAGGTTGCCGATACAAAAAAAAAAATCTGAAATATTTGTAAATTTGTGGTCGTGGCACTTGAAAATATCATATAGGGTGTCAATTTTCGAAGGATTTCAAAATTTACTTAATATTTTCAAAAAAAATTGAGATATATTTTTTTTCTTATTTTTCCTCGAGCAGTGAAGAGCGGGTCCACCCACTGGTGCCGGCTTATCGTTGAGTTTTGGGACACCCTGTATATAATATACTAGCTTTTGCCAGCGGCTTCGCTCGCGTTAGGAAGTATTATTATTAATTAGGTTTAGTTTGTGTGGCTTTACTTTTGTTTAACATGTGTTAAGTAGTTATCAGCCAAATTTCAGTCATCCGTCCAGTGGTTTGGGCTGTGCGTTGATAGATTAAGTCAGTCACCTTTGCGTTTTATATATATAGATTATTATGATTGTTTTGATGTTGATAGGTCAGTGTTGTGTTCTCGATTTCGTTGGTACCGTTCGACGTGACCGGTTTTGGATCCGCTGCAGTGTTCCGTCTTTTAGGATACCTCAATAACTATAAATTATGGCCTTTTTATATTCAAACGTCTCATTACTAAAATTTTGTTGTAATTTCATTAGTGATTATAAAACGCAAAAAGGTTTATTGAGATGAGCTCGATTGCTTAATAGTGTCGCATTACAATAACGGCTTACTTCTTCTTTTATTAATGGCTTCAAATATATATTCTGCCAAGTATTCGAGCAGTCCAATAAGAAATTATATAATTGTAATTCACGTGAACCCTTATGTCATAAAATCATGCGGCTTACTTCGCGTCGCATTATTTATCTTCATAATTGTTTTAATCCGACATTATCGCCCATCGACCAAAGTCTTTTAAATTAGCTAAATTATTATTTATTTATAATTCCTACCTACAAAATTACATTAAAACTATCTTAATATATAAAAATCCAGTGTCATATGTATGTTCCCAGTGAACTCTTCACCAAGTCAACCGATTTCGATGAAAGTTGGCATTTTATGTGTAATTTGGTCTAACTTGAGATATAGGATAGTTTATATTTCGATTAATGGTCTTAATAATTTATAATTAACAATAAACTGATACATAAAGTTGTTACATAATTAAAAAACAATTGTCACTTATGTCATTGTGGTTGAAAATAAACAGCTTTTTCATGTTAAAACTGCATTTATATTTTATTAATAATGCAACATTTTATACGAACAACGAGAAGTAACGATACTTTGAAATCGAAGAAACGTCAACTACGAAACAATCAAATGTGCGTCTTCTGCGGAGGAGACTATCACGCTAATTTAGAAGAATGTCCAGTCAGAGGCAAACGCTGTAGGTTATGCGGGAAGAACAACCACTTCTCAAAAGTGTGCATTAGTAGCGGCAAAGCAACGCATAAACAGTTTCGAACGAGACGCCTAGCACGACACAACACGTCTAGCGAATCTAGCGACAATGAAAGCAGCCAAACATATCCAGTGAATAAAAAAGATTCGCCAATTAAGGTAATGATACCAACTAAGTGAAATGTTGTTTGGAAGATAAATGCGCACTACGTTTGATCTTCTTAAATCAAGCGTCAAGGAAGATCTTGACAGAGTTAGGTTATTCCAGGAACTCAGGCCATCAGTTAAAGAAACTATTCTACCAGAATATTCGATTGGAGACATAGTCTGGGTTAACAAATTTATAGGGAAAGGCTCTGAACCAGGAATTATATCAAAACGCACCAAGACTTACTCCTATCAAGTTGAAATGAACAATGGAGTAATCAAACGGAAACACTCTGATCAACTTAGGCGAAGAGAAACTAACGATGAGAACAACGATGATAATGATGTCATTCGTAACGATAACAGTTTGGAAACGAAAAACGATACTGTGAGTAACAACAAGAATTATTTCTATTATAGTCGTGGATCAAAACGAGGTAAGGGTGATGTCAATGATCATGTTAAAAATTTGCATACCTACCTACATATGTTTATTTTCATTCCGAACAAGACCCGTGTGTCCAACATCTGCGCGTCGAGACGTTTTTTTCTAACGACTTGTTCTCTTTTAAAAGCTGTGTTTTTTTGCAACAGCTGTTTAAGCTCAGGTTTTTTATTCACGCGTTATAACAGATGGAGTAGCTGATGGTTTACTTCTTTGGCTATCAATGCAGCTCCAGGTGAAGATGGCTTTTGCAAATTGGTGAAGTTCTCTCAGCTGATACAAAACAATTTTTATTCTCAAAATTTTTAAAATCTTATCTTTATCAATCAATGACTTTTGCAGAAAACAATTGTTCTTTTGTCTTGTTATTTATTCTTCATTGAATATATCACCAATTCCTGTTAACTAGGTAGGATTTACAAAATTGTAATTTTACAAAGCTATTTAAAGTTGTTATTGTGCATAGTTTGTTTGTGTAGATTCTTCATTGTTGTATTGAGTATCTCAGAAACTATTGAGATAATAATTATTAGAGATGTTCCGACTAGTCGGCCACTAGTCGGTAAAGCCGACTATCCGGCTTCTTACTTTGTGTCTATTTCTCAATAAAATGTATGTGTTACTTCCTTGTAAAGAAAATATATTTATGACATTTATCAAACAAAATTAGTATCTTAATTAGAAAACAAATCAACATAATATTTAATGTCATATATTGCAATTCTGCGTGATGATATTTGAAACTATCTTCAAACTTGTGAGCTGTAAAACTCAAAAAACTTTTTTTGTTATTTATATTTGTCCACATGTCAGTAGTGACTGAAATTGCAGCGAATCAGCTGTAAACGAAGCGTCACGGGAATCCCCTAAACCGTAGTCGGCTTGGCCGATTAGTCGGCCGACTAGTCGGCTTATTTACAACCGACTAATCGGCTAGTCGGCCAAAGTCATAATCGGCACATCTCTAATAATTATTATTTTTTTTTACGCAAGATGAAGAATTATATTTTGAGGCTATTTCAACAATAAAATGAAAATTACTAAAATGTTATGTTAATAACCTCCGCCGATATTAGGAATAAAGTTGTTACCCTGCAAGCATTGGGCCAATGAAATGAACTGAAAATCGTTTATTAGCATAGGCACTAAAGGCGTGCGTTTAGACTCTAATATGACGAGAAGAAGGCTACAGGAAACTCATCAATTATAGTTGTATAAACAGTAATTATATCAAATATATATTTGTAGCGATCGATTCTACAAGCCGAAAATACTTATTTAAGAAAATTTGAGGTTTTGACGTTTAGTCTGTCAGTGTCATCTTTCTTGTTTTTTTCAGATCTTTTGATTGCCATAATGCATTGTGATAATTATTTTTTAATCCATTTTAATCTACCATATTATCTCACACCAGTTCCTCTATATATTTGTATGAAAGCTATAGTATTATAGAAGCATTTGTTGGCGATGATGTGAAATGCCCAAGTGATTTCTGTAATTGTGAACCAATAACAACTTTCACCGCAGACGAGTGATGATGAAGATGGAGGCCTTCCTTTCACATTAACCGCAATCTCATCATGTTATCACAACAACCGCTCGTGATCCATTTCTTGTTTATTTTACGGAGCATTCTGGGCATTTTTATGACAAAGTCGGGTTGGGTGTACAAGTTCAAATAATACCTTTTAGGTTTAATTTTATGGCCAATATTCGTGGTGTCACTTTATACACATATACATAAAGAATTCAACGATGGTTCCCACACTATGCCATATATTTAGTTGGCATACCTACAAAATTATATTAGAACTACATATTATAAAAAGGGCTACTATTATATAAACTAAATGAAATTTTAATTATAGGATAGGACGGCGTGCTGAAGGTGATAAAGGGATAGATACTACACTTGTAATAAAAAATACATACATACATACCAAATAGATTTAAGGAAAAAAAAAGGTGTGTGTGCGATTCATACATACTTCCGAGAAAAGAATGAGATGAATATATAATAGATTTACAAAGTTTATTCGTTTAAAAATGAAAGTATTTTGATTAATTTTAAAAGATATTTTATTTAAAAATTACATAAACAAGTTCCAAAAAAGTGGGGTGCCTTCGGAGCCTCCTGAAAAAAATCCTGAAAAATTTTTTCAGATCTTGAAAGAGCTTATGATTCTGACCAAGATTGTCGTTTACACGAACTATATCGGACGTTTACTTTCGGAGATACAGCCAATAAGGCGAGCGGCAGAACGTGTCGCATTTCCGTTACATCCGCGTCACATCCGGTTTGAAATCACAACGATTCTAAAGAAGTTTCACTTGACAAAATTAAAACAATAGTTAGTTAGTTGTATTTTGGCTTGTTGTAGGAAAAAGCATCTATGTCAGTTCAAGTTATGATTGTTTATTAATAAAGCTGTCTGCATTATTTATTACTTAATGGGTTATTACCCGGATACTCGACATTGGCAGAACTGTCCTCATTAGACATCTGAGAAAGAAGAAGAATATTTGAATTGTGAAAGTAGCTGTGACAGCTCAAATAAATGCTTAGTAATCACAAACAGTGTCTCCACTATAATTCTCTCTTTAATTTATGCACTTTGTTGAGAATGAATTAACAAAAATAATGTTTAGTTGTATATACAGCTACAACTATAATATATTGGCGAGACGTCGACTGCTCAGGTTACACCGAGCCAGGCAAAATGCACTCGACCGACGCGACGCCCACACGAGTGTCGGTGCTTTCATTAAAATAATATATAACATGCAATTCCGTTCACATCCATCTAGAGCAGTGTTTCCCAACGCGGGGCCCATGGACTTGACACGAGTTTAACCCTTTTGCTCCGGGCCATTTAAGTGCAATGCTAGATTTCGGTGCAAATATAACGTAAAAAGCAAATTCCGAAATAATTGCGATAAATAATTATTAGGTATAATTTCGCTTGACGACCAAAATATCAACTGGGTGTTTGGTTATATAAGAGGGAGGTTATATAAGAATTTTAGAAAGATGGGGCATGGCACAAAAAAGTTTGGGAAACACTGATCTAAAGTATGTTCATTTGCTGGACAGATGCTTCTCAAAATCCTCCATTCGACTTTTAGTGTGATGCAATATCAGATTGTTATAAAACTAGATAAAGTGGATAATCTCTACGTATGCACGAATAACAATGGGCTCGTGTGCTGGGAGTGGTGCCTTCGACCTTGGCGGCCGCGTGTGGCCAATGTGCCGCTTCCTCCCATAACAATACTCAGATGTGACATCCGTGACGTGATCTGCTCGCATGCTCAGATCAGCTTAGAAACAGCACATGGTAGCGACAATTACATATAACTGTAATAAATGCATACGATGTTCTTGTCCTGTTCTGTAGGTGTTAGAACAAGGACAAACAGACCTACTTTTTTGAAATGATATTCAATTATGTATACTGCTGATTTTTATTCTATGATCGTATTAGTTCTTTAGAAATTAATAACACTGTTATAATATAACTAAGTTTATTCATAATTAAAACACATACAAAGTACAAAGCACACACAAAGATATATATGAAAAATATAGCAATATAATTAGTTGTTTCAGGCGTTACTTTGCGGAAATCCATATTTAAAGGAAATTATTTAAAATTATTTTGCTTATAATTCCCGCTACATTAGGTCGATGAAGGAAAATAACCTCTACTAACATGCAATAAGCAAAATAATTTCCTTTAATATAGCAATAGACAATAATAATAGACAAAATGCGTTCATGTTTGGGTAGAACTTTCAACAAATATTACGTACTTATGTGATCTCCTTGTCCGCAGTGAAAATGAACGGTCTGAATGGGCATAGCAACGGTGAACTGAACGGCGCTGGCGACATCATAACCCAGAACCAGCAGCGGGGATGGTGGACCATCGGCCTCATCAACTCCAAGTACCGCTACCTCACCGCCGAGACGTTCGGCTTCAAGATCAACGCGAATGGGACCAGCCTCAAGAAGAAGCAGATATGGACGCTCGAGCCAGCATCAGGGAACGCCAATGACAGTGAGTGTTCGTGTGATATCACCTCGAGTGTAAGGGAGTCGCACTTTGGGGAACCCCATTATACCGTAACATGTTCGTCAGGTATGATCTATCTGCGCTCGCACCTGGACAAATACTTGGCCGTTGACTCGTTCGGGAATGTGACCTGCGAGTCGGAGGAGAAGGAGCCCGGCTCCAAGTTCCACATCAGGTGCGTATTCTATTATCCGAGTTTCCATAACTGTATTCATATCCTGTCTGATGACTTATACATCCCTTATGCGTAGCACGTGTCCGTTGCTTATTCAATTGCATTCTAATCCCTACTAATATTATAAATGTGAATGTGAGTTTGTTTGTTACGTTTTCACACAACAACTATTTAACCGATCATCATGAAACTTTGTACACATATTTTTGGAGGTACTAGAAGTAACATAGGATACTTTTTATTTAAAAATTTTTTTTTCATTATAGTTTCCAATTGGCTATAGTTTCAGCTGTTTGGATTATTTCTATATTTATTTTTATTTCCGTCTGTCATATTTATATATGCAGTATAAAACTATTTGAATTTTTAAGGTTAGGAAACATCATTGTATGTAGTAATTTTTAAAAATTGATAATCCCAGCCAAGCAAGAAAATATAGTTATCATATAGATTCATTTCTATTGAAATGATCTCTGACACTTATTTAATGACTTAAATGCGAGCGAAGCCGCGGGTAAAAGCTAGTATTATCTAATTCATGTACCAAATCACTTATTAATTGTGTGTTTAGAAATTCATTTAAATACAAACATAACAAAGCTCCGAGTTCTATATTATTACTGGTCGGAGCTATTTATTTTTTTCGTAGTGTTTATTTATTAATATAAATAATCTCGAGATTTTTAAAAATATAATTAGATATTAGCTTCGGGTGTCGGCGTCATGAGCATAAGTCGAGGCAATGTGCTATATGTGGGTATACAACGTACGAAATGCCGTCGGCGAATCATTGACTATAAAAAGTATCCACATATAACATATCCAATGAACATAAAACAATGGAATTCCGACAATTGTGAATAAAAGCTGCAGTTTTTATTGTTAATTACCTTTTTTATTATGCATTTTTTGTGTTAAAAGTTTTTATAGCTAGAAGTGACTAAGACGTGAGCGAGGGTGTTAGAACGAAAACCACCCCTAAAGATAAGGGGATGACTCATGACATTGCTAATATTACAGCGGAAGTAATACAAATTGGGAATCATTTATAAATATTAATTCTTCTCTGCTACCCTCGCTGTCAGCATCTTGTGCGAAGAGGATTAAGTTAAGAAGTGTCGAGTTCACATTTTTGCTTATATATATAACTTATGACTATAAAATTAAACTGAATAACTGTACCTTTAAGTAAATAATTAAATTACTTTTAATTTAAATAAAATGAAATAAAAATCGTTTATTAGCACAGGCACTAAAAGCGTACGTTTACTCATCGTTAGACTTCGACTTCGGAAAGGCGTATGACGAGGAGAATACCACAAGAAACTCGTCAATCATAGCTTCTATATGATATAATTAACAAAAAAATTAATTGAGAGAAAAATATGTAAATAATATTTGCATATAAAAAAATCATATATTAACAAGTTTTGTTTATTTTGTATAGATATTGATAATTAAACAATAAAATTCCTAACAATAATTGTAATCGAGCGTGTATTCCTAATAGAATTTTAATCTGAGGTTACGAAAACAGCAGCCCGCGGTCGCGACAAGGACGAAATGCCACTTGTCCCCGTTGTCATGTTCTCAATATGTCGAGGATGTATTCTGCATCGTAAAACATATTTCAAGTCACCATAGAAACCTTAAATGTTCCGCCGCGCAATTCGCCCCTCCACGCGCCGCACCCCAACTCGTCCCACGCATAAGGGTTGGGGTCCTGCGTGACTGTAATGCCAGATGATAGCACTGTACTAAAAGGAGAAGTTATTATTGGAATTTTGATATGCAAGTAAACTCCCGACTGCTTCGAACGAATTGCATTTCATACTGTAGTGATGGTTATCCATTTTTAATAATTTTTGTTCCAATATATGTTGAACACAACTGTTAGGTTTGTAAATTTAGCTTACGTCGTTTCGAGTTACTTCACTATTCCTCAAGCATACGTCTATTGTTTCGATTTGCGGCATAGGAGAATTCACTTGTCGCGAAGGTTTGTTCCTGCTTCCAATCACGACTTCGTTGTTGCAACCATTGGATCAAGGAGTTTTTGCGTCTTTTAAGGCCTATTATCTTTGAACCTAACCCTTGGGTTTTACATGTAAACATATGAAAAAATATGAACCTAGCATGCCGTTAGTGCGAGAACTGCCTGTAATTGTTATGCGTGGGTTTGTTAATTGTTTGTTGTGTATAAATAAATATAAGTAAGTACAGTTGGCATCAGAAACACCTTTTATCTAATTTTTATTTCTTGTTCAGATCACTTTACATGAGAGGCTTGAGTGGAGTAATGCTTTAATTTTTGAATACACAAATGCCAGTCAAACAGCCCCGTAACACCCTCCTCCCTTCGACAGTTAGAGGGTTGTCGAGTTTTGGGAATCAATACAAACTTTTGCTTGGAAAACTTTGGGGCGTCCGTGTTCTTTACAATTTTATACAGGGATTAGCAAAGTGTATACAGACAGGGTGTTTGCAAGACAAATACCATTAGAAATAGTGAAATGTACCTCGAATTGACGGTCTCTGTGAGGCAAACCATTCTCGATCTATCATAGGAATGAATCATATCATGTGAATGAAAAATATATCACAGGAATGAAATGATAAATTAGGAATGTGATAATACTTGTTTTGGACCTGGGAGTTTATGCTTGTGTTCTTCCACAGCACAGCCACAGGTTAACATAGTTTAGGTCAGCGGTTCTCAAACTTCTTTTGGCGAAGGAAAAAGCCTTAATATAATTATAAAAAACTGATTTATATGTGTTTATGAATCATCATATTGCAATGTAATATTACGTAATATTTAGATGTAACCTTATGATCTCCCTTTGGTAGGTATTTTTTGCAGTATGACATTATTACACACTTTGAGAATGACTGTTTTAGCTCATATGTGTTTAAATGTAAGTGAATACGTAATAAATCCATAGACATACGCATATAAGTAGAGCGTCCTTCTTCGAGTGACGTTATAAAGTCATTAAACTTCCTTCCTCCCTTCTTTCATCGCCCTCTTAACATTTATGTTATTGTGCTAATACTGAAATGGGAACAAAAGACAACTTACTATTCTAAACCAGTGGAAAAAATTTAAGAGTCAAAAATGCTGTATCGCAGTGAAAAATTGTCGTATCGAGATAAATAACTATGCGTTTTCAAGCTTAAGATTTCTAGTTTGAAGATTTATAAGTTAAAAAATTCTAGAAGTTACAGAAACATAAGAAAATAATATCACCGAAAAATTTCGAATTTTTTTCCACTAGTTTATGGAAGTAACATTTAGTTTGGTTTTAGGTTATTCATTGTATTTATATTGATGTCTGAGATTCGCACAGTTAGGAAGTTATAGAAAGCAGCCGCACAAGGATGTCCGTTTGTAATATTAACAATAATCATACACGCATTTAAGCAATAACATGCATTGTTTAATACTCATAAAGCACTTAAGTATATGCGTTTGATCTGTTCAGTGTCTCCGATGACAACAGCGGCCGCTGGGCTTTGCGTAATGTGGAGCGCGGCTACTTCCTCGGCTCCAGCTCCGACAAGCTGACCTGCACCGCTAAAGTGCCGGCAGATGCTGAGCTGTGGCATGTGCACCTTGCTGCGAGACCACAAGTAACCCACTTGCATATTAGACATGCATATCTTCTAAAAAGAAGCCTCCTGTAGCTCTATATGTCATCTCTCAGATGAATCTCCGCTCGATCGGCCGCAAGCGCTTCGCTCACCTCTCCGAGTCGCTGGATGAGATCCACGTGGACGCGAATGTGCCCTGGGGAGAGGACACGCTCTTCACGCTCGAGTTCAGAATCGACGAAGGCGGGAAGTATGCTCTGCACACATGCAATAATAAATATCTCAGTGCTGGGGGAAAGGTAAGATTGTGTTATCTGGCATGAGTGTTACCTTTCATGCCGCAAGTTATATGATACGATACTTTGTGGGAACATTGCAGTCTTATTGTGACTATGTTCATTTATAACCTAATTCAGCTTCAATAATCACCATAATATATACGTTTATATATTTCAGTTGTTGGACACGTGCACATCGGCGTGCCTCTTCAGTGCGGAGTACCACGCAGGCGCATTGGCGCTCAGGGACGGCAGCGGGGCATACCTCGCGCCCATCGGCTCCAAGGCGGTCCTCAAGACTCGCTCCACCACCGTCACCAGAGATGAGCTGTTCTCGCTCGAAGACAGCTTGCCGCAAGCAGCTTTCATTGCTGGACTCAACGAGAAATATGTCTCTGTTAAACAAGGTTTATGCGCTACGAATATATTGCAGAATAGGTTATAAGAGTAGGCCGGCATAGTGGGTCGATGGATCAGATGCCAAGTCAATGTTCTGAAAGGTTGAAATCTATTTGCTGTGTATTGCATTTTTTTCTTAATAATTGCATTGAGATTACAAAAAGTATTAAATGTTCACATGCATATGTGTTACAATTGATCATACGTGAGGTGAGTGCTGCGGAGAAACTGCATAGAAAGCTATTATGAAAGACGCATGCGAACACAATACGCGGGAGGGATACTACGACACTAGAAGGCGGAATATTCTCTTCAGTGACGCAAAGTTCAATGACCTTATTTTACATTGTATAATATATACTAACCCAATTGTATGTTCTATTATCAGGTGTGGACGTGACAGCGAACCAGGATGAGATCTCTGACCACGAGACATTCCAGCTGGAGTTCGACTGGAGCACTCGTCGCTGGTACATCCGCACCATGCAGGACAAGTACTGGACACTGGAGACTGGCGGCGGCATACAAGCCAGCGGAGACAAGAAGTATGTCTGATATAATGACGCAGGTCGTCACCGCTATGCCGGCCGTATTAGTAGTCTCCATCTGCTCGCAGGTCGTCGAATGCTCTGTTCGAACTGGAGTGGCAAGGCGACGGCTCAGTGGCCTTCCGCGCCAACAATGGCAAGTATCTGATGACGAAGAGGTCCGGCCACCTCTACGCCAACTCCGACGCCATTGATGATAATTGCAAATATTACTTCTATCTCATCAACAGGTAAATCATGTTTTATATTGGGGTTTGAATCATCGTTCGTTTACTAACGTATTGTTTGTGTTTAGACCCATCTTGGTGCTGAAGTGCGAGCAGGGCTTCGTGGGTCCGCGCGGGACACGCCTCGAGTGCAACAAGGCGAACTATGAGACAATCCAAGTGCTCAGAGGGCCAAAGGGACTCGTCTACTTTAAAGGTAATGTAAGAAAGCAATTATATTTGAAAGTCCTTTTCCACGTTTGCCGAATAATGCTGCAGGTTCTAACGGCAAGTATTGGCACGCGGACAGCGAGAGCGTGACCTGCGACTCCGACACGCCCCAGGGCTTCCACCTGGAGCTGCGTGAGCCGACCCGCCTGGCCATCCGCGCCGACTGCTCATATCTGGCTGCGGCCAAGAATGGCAACTTCCGCCTCGCAGGACCAGACCTCGCCACTGCCACACGCTGGGAGTACTAATCGCATCTCTGTCTGACTTTCGATGTTCTTTTATTTCTATTAATGTTAACAATGAGCTTATATGCATCGCAGTATGAGCTCAAATAATAGTCTGATTCACACATACATATATAAAATAGAAAAGCAATGTTCTTATAAAATGCTGCTCAATCGAATCTCTTGTTGAAGTTGTGTGAAACCATTTTTGCATTTATTATTAAGTGTGATCAGTTTATTTCATTATTATCATCGCTTATTATGACCGCGTATTTTATAAGTATATTATTATTATTATTGGATATATTATTATTATATTTAGTGTCTAGTCGAAGTCTAGTAGGTGACAACAGCTGCGGCCTACGAACGCGTTTTCAAACAAAATTACTCTTTATTTGTAATCATTTTCGCTTAGGTTGTAAGCGAAGGGAGTGACGCAATACCAGACGTGTTTCCATGTGTGTGAATGGCTGAAGTGTATACACCAGCCACAGTGACAGCAGACACTCTGGCTTATTTAAGCTAATAGGTATAAGTTAAGTTTAAATGCAGCACGCAGATCACAGCCCACTCATTCCAATTGTTTTACATTACGTCCACTTGCATTTCATTGCATTTTGGTGCATTCATTGAAATCACATCTACTACCACTCAAAATTAATTATAAGTTTATTTTTAAATACCTAAATGTGGAGTTTTTGTATTATTGCATTTTTTACGCTGAACTTTTGATATTTTGTACGATAACTATTTATGAATAAATTATAATCGATATTGTAAGGGTGTTGTTTCATTTGGCTTTGGCTTCGAGGGAAATGAAAGAGGATTTTATTAGAAACTTATATATTTTAATTAAATAGATAATCTTTACATTTAATATTCCTAGCTAAGTGACACACTGCATACACATCGATGCATTTTGTTGGTCAAAAATAATATATTAAAAATAAATTAATTAAACAAAAATCATAAAATTGGATCAAGCAAATGATGTAAAACTAATATATAAGATGTTATTTGATTACAATTACAACCAAATATATATATATAGTCCTCGCATTATGTTATTAAAATTAGATAAAAACTTTAACACGCCATATTGTGATACAATTACATATATGTGTGTACATATTTCGGAGCTAAGATACAATCGAAAACCAAAAAGCCTTACATTCGACAATTTCTCAACAAATGCAACGAATCATGTTTGTACTAAAAAAACTGTAATATTTTTAATGAATAAAGGCTCGGATTGTGTGTTCAATATATATATGTATGTAATATTAGCACGCACACATTCACACGCATTATAAACCGGTGTTCTAAGGCACAATACATGAAGGTGGGGCCATCATTTCGGCGGACTCACCTGGCGTGTTCCACGATTTCATTACGGACTCGCCAGGCGTGTCGAGTGGTTAGTGACCACAATGGATCGAGTTTATATGTTTCCACCTACGATTAATGAATTTCACAGCAAATAACCAGTCTAACACATAATTCTCACCAAATCCCGAATAATCTGCATTCTAAGGTTTCAATTTGTTCGGTTTATAATCACACTCGTTATTGGCAACACTAATTACAAAAACCATAATGTTTCCATCAACCATGGCATTAATATATGAAGTGTAATAAAAATGGACGTCACACTCTGTCAGGTTATAAAAAACCAAGTGAACAATTTAACAATCACGGTAATTCGTCTTAAAGGGGTAAGCGGAACATGGTTAAGTCGAACCAAGGGTTATTCTCGTGAGAGACTATAGGATGACTGTCCCAGTCAATTTGGAATTGAAACCGCAATACAGTGACTGAGTGTGACTTACTATATAATATATATATATATTCTTATATTAGTATGTTAATACGGAGCGTGACGTCACAACCCGCATCAGAGCACTCCACCACACTCCATCACACTCCAACGCAGATGCTACACAGGATAGTTTTGTAAAGAAACTATCACAATAGTACGACAATAGGACCGCACTATGCCGGCTCCGACTATACATAATTGATCACGAGGTGCATTCACTATGGGACCCACGTCTGAAAACAAAGCAGACATTCAAATGGCTGTGGCCTATATCTGCAGTTGCAGTCTGCAGGTGTCTCCGTGTCTCACCCGTGATAGCGCTAGGAGAGGAATGGGTTGGGCGTGTGCCTGGCCGGAGCCCATGGGTCACTCGCCTGCTGCTTCAGTTCGTTCATGGTCACTCGGGGCTAGAACACACGACATACATAACAACAAATAAGTAGAAGTACAGACTTTTTTATTGCAAATATTCTTACAAAAAAAAACTCAACATTTTTTTAAATTGGATTTTTTATCTGACAAGGCAAATCAGCCCCATAGTGCCTTACCTAAATCTACAAAATTTAAAATTAAAGGAGAGGGAACCGCTGATGAATCATCTTGCAAAAATCCCAACACACATCCGATGACATCAACAATTTAAATTTTATAACATATTAATAAAATTCTCCAGTAGTTTCGGAGCCTATTCAATACATACAAACAAACAATCAAATGTTTCCTTTTTATATATTAGTATAGATTAATAAAACAATAAATATTTTGTCACACCTGTGGTTGTACGAACATGTGGTTCCGTGGTGGCGGGGGTGCTGGCTCAGCGAAGGGGTTGTGGTTGTGGTTGAGGGCGGAGGCGGCGGGCTGCTCTGGCGGCTGCAGCAGCGAGTCCAGGTTCACGAGCGCAGAGTTCTCGCCCAGGAACGCGCGCGGCGACTTCTTAGCCGTCGGCGCTTCGGCTGGCAACTTCTGATCTGAAGTAAGCATATCATTTATGGTTTCTCAATCCAGCCACGTCGTCCAGGGACATCATCATATTTACCAAGTATAGATAGGTCGAATGGGTCTGGAGATGTCATATGCCCGTTGTTTCCGTTCACTCTGTCCCTATTGGTTATTGCGTCGAAGTCTGACAACTCGGACGACGGCGATGATATCAGCTGCGCTGGTGATTTACCCTGAAGAGACACTCATTTTAGTTCAGCATATCACCAATAGGTGCGTATTTAATTTGGATCATACTCAAAATAAGCCATCTTCGTTTAGGAAACATGTCTAGTATCTGTTTTTAAATATAATATACTCATGTAACCTGTAATGCAGGTGCTGGTGCTGGTGCCCAAGGGTCAGTGGAATCCTTAACAGGTGCCCAAGGATCTTTGGCTGGACTGTTAACACCAGACCAGGGGTTCGATGATGTCTCCTACAACAATATATTTAAAAATGAATAGGTTCTATGATGCAATAACTTGGTAAAAGCTGCCTTAGCTTAGTGAAATTGCATGTCAGGGAATTTAGCCAAAGCTAGTGCGGATAAATGGAAAATATTGTATATCAGTTACCAGTGGCCTAGCAGGTGCTGGTGGTATTCCCCACGGGTCCTGCGAGGTGGTCGGGGAGAGAGACACATCCAGCAGGTCTAGCAGATGAGACTGCTGCGGCTCCGGCTTAGGGGGCTCCGTCCTGGTAGAACACACACTCGTCACATAATTCTATTGCATTGCGTAATTGGTGGAGCATTGTGCTACATACTGGAAATCATTCTGACTCTGGCTGATGGCCAGTTGCAACCTGACATCGTCGCTCCTCCGTCGCCTCTCGTCCCTCTCCGCCTCCTCTCTGCTCATGGCCAGCGCCAACTGCAGCTGCAGCTCCTCCTCGCCAGCAGTCAGTGGCCGCGCGAGGGAGCTCACGCTGTCGCCGCTGACGCCGCTCACACCGCCGTTGCCAGCATTACCACTCAACTGGAAGAAATACGATCAAACATATACAGGCCCTATAGTTTATAGAAGATATTAAAATGAACTGGAGTCTACAAAGCATGGAATACAGCACTCACAGTGGGATAAGTGTGTGAAGTGGGCGTCTCCAACTGTGTGTCACTACCGAAGGCGGTGGTGCTCTGCGCGAACCGTTGCTTGGCTTTGAGAGCGCGCGCTCGCTCGTTCTTCAGCCTGTCGTCGTCCGTTAACAAGTTGACCAACTGACGAGCCTTCTCGCGGACACTCAGGCCTGAGGACGAGAACAGCACAAACATGTATCCCACACACTATTACTGCCTTTGCTCTAGTTGGTGTGGCGCCCACCTTGGTCCTTCCCCTCCTGCGTATACTGGAAGTCCTCGAGCGTCTGTATCGCGTAGATGTTCTCCTTGCACTGCATGGCCACCTTCTCGCTGCCCGTCTTGATCAGATATTCCATGAGCACCAGCGCTTTGTACACGTGACGCCAGTTCTTGCCGTGGTCGTTTAGTCTGGAAATTGCTTTGATTAGTGACCGCACATTGTCTGATGAGGAGTCGAAGTGTATGCATGTGCCACTACCCCTGGATAATAACCATTGCTTTTGATACTGGGTAAAAAACGGTACCAATGCACTTTTTAATTTTATATGGATATTGGAATTGGAATGTAATGCTTTTTTATGTACTAAAATTATTTATTAATAAACTATTTATTTTATTGTTACAGTGAGATTGTAATCTTATATTTAGACATTTGAATATATATATTGTGTAGCTGGACTTGCTTGCAAGTTTGGCAAAGGACTGTACTTATGCTATATAATATATATTCGAATTGTATTTCTGTAATTTAGTTAATAAACTAAATTAATAAAAGTATGATCTGGGCCAGTGTTCGCACGTCACTGCCACTGTGCCTGCCCATGATATTGCAGTCGTGGGTTACCTTTTCCATATCATCTGCATAATCTCAGTAAATGCCATCACGTTGTATGTGAGGTCGGCGATCTCCGCCATCAACGTGCTGGATGGGCCCCATGGGTCGTTCGATGTTGCCTCGCGCACTTTTACCTAAAACACAATATTACTCCATCGGTAACATCGAGGGCACTATGTCCCTATGTCATTTTATGTTTACCCTTAGGTATACAATAGGATACCAACAGCAGCTATTCTTCTACATCATAGTACATTTATTATATATTATTATGACATTAGTATGTAAGTGGACAATGCCAGTATACAGCAGCTAAATCAAATTGATAATTAATAAATTTATATTTGTATATGTATTGACGAGTAAAAGCGCTCTATTGGAGCCCATTTACTAAAATAAAATAAAAAAACAACAAAACAGAGCAATACCTGGGCATCGGAATAGTTGTGCGCGATGTTTTTAATATTTCTTCTTAGGCCCGCCACGTTTACTTGCATATCTTCCCGTCCCCGGGGCATCTGTACACACAATTGCATCACATTATTACAAATATTATATATTATGATAAACACATACAATAATACCCCGCTTTACGCGACCCCGTTATGCGCGGTTTCACTATAACGCTAAATTCAAATTTATTATTAAATCACGCGAAAGAGTGCGTATAAACATAATGTAGTCATCAACTTCTCTATGGTCGCGGGAATTTCAGTTAACGCGATTTTTTCCGAAACGTATCCCTCGCGTAAAGCGGGGCATTACTGTACTGAAATTAGACAACCATGAATGTGATAAACTAAACATTAAAAAAAAATCACATGCAAATAAATCAATTTAATCATAAAAAAAAGTTTGTAACTCTTCCACACGTGACTCGCACTCCATCCGACATCCGCTATACCGGCTATATGTACGAGATTTATTGTCATGTAAAGGCACCGACTTCGATTCCCGATCGCAAAGAATATTAAAGCGAAAGAGTACATATTATATTTGACCAGAGCATTGGATGTTTAATTAAAATTGTGACTTTTTATTGAAGTAAATCCCTACTAATATTATAAATGTGAATGTGAGTCTGTTTGTTACGTTTTCACACAACTACTTAACCGATCATCATGAAACTTTGTACACATATTTTTGGAGATACTAGAAGTAACATAGGATACTTTTTATTAAATATATATCGTTTTTATTATAGTCTCCAGCTGTTTAGATTTTTTCTATTTTTATTTTTATTTCCGTCTGTCATTTTCATATATTTTTATTTTCGTTTGTCATTTTTATATATATGCAGTATAAAACTATTTGAATTTTTGAGGTTAGGAAACATCATTATATGTAGTAATTTTTAAAAATTGATAATCCCAGCCAAGCAAGAAAATATAGTTATCATATTGATTCATTTCTATTGAAATGATCTCTGATACTTATTTAATGACTTAAATGCGAGCGAAACCGCGGGTAAAAGCTAGTACATAAATAGTTTACAAAAACGTCCTCACTGAAAATGCTCATCAATGTCATTGAGTTATTTTGGTACACGATGTATAACAAACATGCGTTACTTCCGTTCTCTACCACAATAACAATGTCGTTGACACTGCGTCTGCCACGACGAGTATCACCATCACACGAGTGCCCCACGCATCCTCACAATATGGATGCACAGTTGCTACCAGCTACAGGTAACAGCTGGCAGGGCACTGACCCCCGAAATATATTACCTACTACAGTGTTACGCATAGGTTTCCTATTCGATTTTTTTTTATTGCTAGCCTAGCATATGACCACACTCCGCCTGATGTTTAGAGTGCGGTCCATGAGCATAGCAGACTCCACTATGCCGGCTTGAGGAGACGAATGTGCTCTGTCCAAATTGACAGGGCACACTCCTCTGTTATCCCGGCTACTTCCAAGCTGATCCCGAAATTGTATCGGGTCACGCGTATTAGATGTTGAAGGTAGTTGCTATTTAAGAACATACATGTATTAGGTAGCATTATATTATCAGCTCTGTGGGCTGCGAACAAAAGCACTAACTTCCGCTTCCTTTAAAGCAAATCCAACATAACACATAAACAAAATTGACCTTTGCTGCCAACACCGCACACACACACACACACACACACACACACATCGCCGTCCCCGGAGAATAAAACGATAACCGCCAATTTCATAGTTTTAGTGCTATACCATATTTGAAAACTATAAACCCAATTTTATTTAAAAAGTTATAAAATAATACAATAGTAGTCACAATTTACTTGAGTGTATATGATTAGGCGAATAAAATTACAAGAAAATGTTGTCAGAATTATTACTTTGTTAAGTACAAAGATATCGTCAAAAAGTGTTTTTTACTTTTTCCTGAAAAATTGAATTTTTATAATTATCATCTCATTCTCCGGATACGGCGATACATGCCTATCGTGAAACAAATATAAAATAAAATAAAATAATAATAAAATGTCAAAGTTAGAGAATGTATATTAGGACTTACTTTGTGATGTTTATTATGATCGATTTGTTTGAATGTATTTGGAGTGTGGTCCCTCGCGCGTGCGCGGGCGCCGCTTGGAACAAAACATTCGCATTGTTAGGCACCAGCACGAAACCAACGAACAAACATAATCTGACACGGAGACGTAATGTGCCAATCCATTTCTCGGGCATGAAGGGAATCGCATTAACACAGCCGCGTGTCAGACTAGCTTTGTCACACAACATATAGTATAGTATATGCGCACAACCATTAGGAATCACTACAAATGCCATAACATATACAGGGTGTATCGAGAGTCGTGTAAAAAATTTAATGAGATAACTTGTTAAGTGGTTCTGAGCAGAAATTAATTTAAATAAAAAAACAATTCTCCAAATGTTCACCTTTTCCTTGTATTACAAACATCACACCTGTTGAGAGTGACTTAGACACTCTTCCCAAAGATTTGTACAAAAAACAGTAAGCAAACAACCTAACCATTGTGTAAATAAATTGATTCAGTTTTTAACTACACCAAAACACTTTTGTTTATCTACTTTCCCACTAAATTATTTTTAGTAGTGCGTGCTGTGCTACGACCGCTCGGTGTCCATGTCGGCCGGCAATTTATGGACCATTTCTTTTTATGATAATACCACACACGAGAAATTTCAGTGAATTTATTTTTTGAGAGGTATTCATCTCTCGCATAATATTTACCGTAATTTTTTTACACGACTCTCGATACACCCTGTATAAAAATAATAATACTTTATTCACACTTTATACACATATACATGAAGAATTCACCGATGGTCCCACACTGTCCTGTGGGACCGATTAACTATATAAATTGCGCACACTAGGTTAGGTAGAAAAGGTAGAAGGGAATTTCTGATAATATAATAAATACATAGATATATACATGCAACACCTATTCATTGCAAATATCCAGCAAGAATCCAATTCGTTCTAATATTCGAATACAAAAGCATGCATCTTAAATTTTTTTGTTCGTTATTGTTTCAATATAAAACAAATTGCAGATAGCTATTGATAGCTTTACAACTCCAAATTAAGTTTAAAACAAACGTGATTCAATTATTTTATGCGGTTTACTCCAGCGCGTATATTCGGTAATCTGGGGGTCTACTCAGGAACACTTACGAAATTACGAATTTGACAGTGACTTTTTACGGGCTTATATGTCAAAATTTCTAATATGCCTGAGTAGCCCCCTGACGCGCTGTTCTTAATAAAGGCCTATATACAGCAAACCGCATACAATGCAATGTGTCTGCAACTATTGCCTCTGCTAATAACAGAACTGAGGGCTTATCACGAATTTAGTCTGTTTCGAATCGAGCTGTTACAAATAAAACGGATCCGTTAGCAATCGGGATCATGAATTTTTACTAACGACTAACGAGCACCAGCAATCTATCAAATGAACGAAAGATCGAGACGTTCGAAAATTAACTAAAAGTATCTAAAATATTGTAGTTCCAAATCCGCACGCGGTGGCGCTGCTCAAATTTCCATACAAATCGCTTGAAGCGAACTCGGTTCGAAAGCCAGACTAAAATTCGTGATAAGCCCACTGAACACCAAGCAAAGTGTGACCACATGCCATTGGTCGATTAATTTCGTCACAGATATTGTATTTCCAAGAATATGATCCAAATCGACATTCACAAACACAACACAACACAAACAAAAGCAACCAGCACTGAGCAGAACACTAAAAGGACTTACGACGGCTTCATGCGGATAAGTGAGATTTTTTTTAATTTTCAGTCATGAAAACATCTACAAATCTAAATTACATCGTTTCTTTAATAATAAACAGAATATAATCAGGAGTTGTTTAATGAAATATAACTACCGCTTTCTTTTGCCGTATATATTTTATTTATAAAGCCTACCTACAAACTACATATTACAAAAAAAAAGGACTACTATTATGCGAACGAAATTTTAATTATAGGATAGGACGGCATGTTCGAGATTATAGACTTGATAAACCTTCTAGTGCAAAAACATAACTTAGACGTTATATAATAAAATAAAAGAATAATAATTAATTGGTCTATTATATGTACACATTTCTCTTACATTAATGCTATCAGTCAAACATCTATGAACTTTACTAATATTTTATCTAAATATACGTAAATCTACGAAACATGTTGTCGACCTCAACAAGGTTACGAGTGTACTGAACTCGGACGATATGTCGTAAAACTGTGTCTGGGGGGCTACTCAGGCGCACGAACTTACGTAATCATTCACGAAATCACGGATAGGCTACTCAATGCTTATTTTACGGACATTTGACAGGACTTATATGTCAAAATTCATGTAAGCTACAATGTTGACGGCTCTATCACCAAACTTCGGATATGCCTGAGTAGCCCCCCTGCGGCATACAGGGCAAATAGTCCGTTTCATTTTTTTGAAAGAACATCGATTCGCTGACAGGACGACAGTATGACAAAGAGATTTTACGATACAGAGCTCACATTTTCAGACAGAACTGAATCTTGTGTTAATAATAATATCAAACAAACGCAAATCACAGACTCCGACGTCAC
Source organism: Tineola bisselliella (assembly GCA_028551675.1). Lineage (NCBI taxonomy): Eukaryota > Metazoa > Arthropoda > Insecta > Lepidoptera > Tineidae > Tineola > Tineola bisselliella. The sequence continues at coordinate 26,753 of JAPWLS010001668.1, forward strand.
GCCTACGACACATTGACCTCACCATGGGATTTACACTTTATCCAGGGGCTAGACGGGCCAGTGCAGACGTACAAACTATAAATGGAACTATTGAAAATTTTTCCCACATTCTTCCCAACAAGTCTTGAACATCTTAGTTTGAAACTTGCGGGGAACTCCCCTGTATTCTTAGTTTAGTATACAGTTTATTTTTCGCCACTGCCTTTATCACATTCCAATATGATGAAGCATTGCTATGTCACTTTGGTCTTTATAACAATGACATTGTAAATTGTAACCATACTGCTTTCCGATTTTATATAATTCCCTATAAAGCCTCATCACATCGAAAATAACACAACAAATTATTAATAATATAAACCTTTTGCATTCCGATGACGCGTCTTTACCAATCAAAATTACTTAAAAGTGAATCGAGCGGGTCAATCGTAAGACGTTATCACATCGAAAATAACACAACAAATTATTAATAATATAAACCTTTTGCATTCCGATGACGCGTCTTTACCAATCAAAATTACTTAAAAGTGAATCGAGCGGGTGTTTTCATGGAAATTGCAACTCGTATCCATTGTATTCCCTGTTTTCTTATATCATGGGGATTTCGCAACATTTAGAAAAGACAGAGGAACCACTACAATCAGATAACGTATTATGTATAATGGATTAAAAATTCATATAACTACGCAAACACGTTTATAAGCTGATTTTTAATGAATCAATACTCAAGGAGACCTGTTCTTTGCAAATAAATAAATAAATTCTTTATTGCAAAATTTTTTTTTTCACATAGGCGAGCATTAACCGTCGGTATTATCTGCCAGCTAACCTTTGTCGGTGTGAGCGGCGATATTTGGTGCAATGAAAAGAAAATAATAAATAATAATATATACTTAAACACATACATATTTATAAAGATAAGTTATAAGTGAATCAAATAAATAGTAGAATTAAGAGATATTATGTTTTGTCATGAAATGTTTGGTCAGAAGTCTTTTAAAAATGTGACTCGATGGAGCCTGTCTGATACTGAGTGGTAGTATGTTCCATTAGGAGGCTGCAGATATGATGTAGAAATTTGAAAATGATTAGAACGGAGGAGCCTGAATACAATTTCTAATTGATATCGAAACGCATACATAAGCTATCTTAATAACGTAAACAGTGCATTTGTAAAACGTGCCAAGAATAGCGGCGCATTCTTGTAGGTCGTAAACGTTGGCTGCCTCGAGACCTTCACGCCACGTCTGCACATTATGGTGAAACCTATTAAACCGCAACTTGCCCTTGACCCATGCGCTATGCAACACACTAATACACGAAACTTTTCTTCAAAGAGTTTTAATATCTACAAAATTACACCAATACAATCCCTACTAATATTATAAATATGAATGTGAGTTTGTTTGTTACGTTTTCACGCAACAACTACTTAACCGATCATCATGAAACTTTGTACACATATTTTTGGAGGTACTACAAGTAACATAGGATACTTTTTATTTAAAAAAATATATTTTTTATTATAGTTTTTTTTATTTATTTTTAATTACGTCTGTCATTTTTATATATGCAGTATAAAACTATTTGAATTTTTGAGGTTAGGAAACATAGCTATCAATATATCAATATAGTAGAAAATATAGTTATCATATTGATTCATTTCTATTGAAATAATCTCTGACACTTATTTAAATGCGAGCGAAGCCGGGGCTAAAAGCTAGTATATTATAAAAAGGACCTTTACTATTACAAACCGAATAAAATTCTAATTAAAGGATAAGACAGCTCAAGATAATTAAAAACAGTAATAGTTTTAAAAATTAATGACGTATAACGCCGAACAAAGCACTGCTGATAAACACAACTTAGATTTTATGACAATCGCAACTAAAATAAAAATGAAATAATAGTTTATCAGTTTTGTATTATTTACCTAAATTTATCTGTTTGTTTGGTTCATTATTAACACTAGATTTACCAGCTTAAATATACCTATTTCTACCAAAACAAAAAAAGTATATATTTGTTACAAATATATATAAAATAATATAAAATTCATAAAACTTTTTCTTCTGCTATAAATTAAAGAAGATTAGAAGAATTAAAGAAAATGTTACACGCAGTAGGAATTTTAATTTTTATCTTGCAAGACCAGTCATTTTGACTGGTCTGGTAGATCTAGTGTTAATATGCATGTACAATGTACATGTATGTATATGTAGGAAAATTGTTTCAAAATATATATATAAATGTTTTTGTATATTATTTTCAATTATGCATACCTAGTACAAAGTTATTTTTGACTGTAATGCTATTATTAATACATATCTATACTTTACTAATATTATAAAGAGGAAAGATTTGTATGTTTGTAACGAATTTGTTCAAAAACTACTGGACTTCTTTCACCATTTCAATGCTACATTATCACTGATCAATATAGGCTATATAAATTACAAGGGGGAAAATAAGGATCCTTACTAAAAGGAAGATGTCGTTGAAATATCATTAAACTTCATTATTAGAGATGTGCCGATTATGACTTTGGCCGACTAGCCGATTAGTCGGTTGTAAATAAGTTTAGGAGATTCCCGTGACGCTTCGTTTACAGCTGATTCGCTGCAATTTCAGTCACTACTGACATGTGGACAAATATAAATAACAAAAAAAAGTTTTTTGAGTTTTACAGCTCACTAGTTTGACGATAGTTTCAAATATCATCACGCAGTATTGCAATTTATGACATTAAATATTATGTTGATTTGTTTTTTAATTAAGATACTAATTTTGTTTGATAAATGTCATCAATATATTTTCTTTACAAGGAAGTAACACATACATTTTATTGAGAAATAGACACAAAGTAAGAAGCCGGATAGTCGGCGCTTTTTACCGATTAGTCGATACTACGATACTACTATAGTGGCCGACTAGCCGGAACATCTCTATTCATTATATCTTCATTATTACACGAACGAAGTCGGGGGCAGCAGTTAGTATATTTATATATTTACTTTGTCTAATAAACATACAAAGTAGCAAATAATGACTCATTGAGTTTTTACTGAAAATTCGCGATCACATTTCCCTGTCTTATCAATCATGAACTTTAAAACAAAGCAGCAAATATAATTCACAAGTAGATATCTATGTGAAAACACTTGATAAACAACCTAATCTCTTATAAATAATAGCAGGAGGTTGTTTATGATTTTTATATATTAGAACAATATTGTTTTGTCTGGTGTCAGTGAACTTTTCCAGGGAGACATATTTTTTTATTTAATTTATTTTTAGTAAATGGGCTCCAATGGAGCGCTTTTACTCGTCAATACAAATACAAATATAAATGAAATAAATTATTACAATCAATTTGATTTAGCTGCTATATACTGACATTGTCCACTCACATACTAATGTCATAATAAATCTACTATGATGTAGAAGAATAGCTGCTGTATAGGGGCATTGTCATCCTATTGCATGCCTAAGGGTAAAATGTATATTCCTATTCTGGGTTACATAGTTAACTAGGCACACGGGAACATTGGAGTTGCACATCATGCAGTCCCGTCCTACTCAAGGAATATAACAATACCTTTAACTGTATAGTTTAAAAAAATCCTAGCGAGGTCAAAAACAAAACGTTGATCATTTGAAAGACTATGTTGGTAATTTTCTTCCTTTTATTGTAGTGTAGGGCTAAACCAATCATTTTTCCCGGAACACCCCGAGTAGAGACTAACAGTTTGAAAACCACTGGTTTAAAGTACATGATCTATTTGCCTTGACATTGGATTGTCTGAGGAAATTTAATAATAAGGAAACTAATCTGCTTTTTTGTGACTATTACCAATGAAGAAGGCTGATGGTTTTTTAACAAAAGAAACATCAGACAGAACGTAACCTTGAGAGTTGCAGTTTATTGTGTTAATTTACAACACAAAGTTATTGTCAAATCAAAAATGTACGAGGGGAAGGGCTGGGAGGGAGGGGGAAGAGGGGTAAAGACATGCTTACTTAGAAGAGAAATCCAAAAATAATACATAATTATTAGATAAATATAATTATTACCTATGATATCTAAAATAACAGATTTATATGATAATATTAGTTTGTCATATGATTTTTGCATTTGCATGCTAGAGTCTGACGATGAGCAAGTGCACGCCTTTAGTGCCTATGCTAATAAACGATTTTCATTTCATTTCATTTCAGATTGACTAAAAAACTTATAGTGAGATTGGAATTTTTGTAAAAGTAACTTTTTTTTCAATACCATGGTGAGAGAAACGGTACAAAAATAAACACAATTACATGCAGTACAGCACTTCTGAATAAAAGCGGACTCAGTATAGGCCATGCACGTTTGATAATATGCCTAGAACTGTATTTTAAATGAGTCAGATTGCATAAACAGATAATATTTTACAGTATTTTATTATTGTGCAAATCACATAAAGACAAGCTTCAAGGGCAACCTTAGGTCTTAACAGATAATTATACACTGATTTTAAGAATCAGATCTTTATGTAGACATATTCATAAGCAGATACTCACACAGTATTAAAATTAATAACAAAAATAAGTACAAAAATAGATCCTTCAGAGCGCACCGTCCACAAACACACTTCCTCAAACTTTTGTGAAATAAAACTGAAAACTTTTCATGAGAACGCACTATTCACAATACCAGCGTACTTATTGCGATAATTTTTATCAAAGTAATGCGAGATAACTTATCATATATCAAGTTTGGGACACAGACTGTACATTATAAAGGTTTCCATGCTAATCTTTACTATTTGACGTCATTGCTACATCATCTACCGAGTAAATATGCTATGAGCGAAAGGATAGTGCCAGCAGCTAACGTTGTTCGGTGCATGCGTGCGAAAGAGGGTCAACAACTGTATGCGGAAACTCAGGTGCACAAGACGTATAGGTGAAGTCACGGTTCCATGTAAACTAAGATTCATACTGCGAACTGTGCCTCGGTCCAGTTAACACTGGGAAAGTATGAGTGACAAGCACAAAATTAACACAAAACTTACCTACTATGAAAAACAAACTAATAAAAATAATCTTCCTGTTTGTTGCAACAGAACTTCATCTACAAATACATGTCACTAATTATATTACTATCACCATTGATAACACTATGCTGTACAGTTTACTAAATAATTTTGTTCCGATTATCGTCCAAACAAAACAATTTTCGACAAATTGACAATAGTTTCATTTCGTGACAAAATCAACATGTCTTCCGTCCGTCAACTTGTCCGGTCAAATGATAATCAGGTTGTAGTTATATAATTATTGAAAACGTAATGCATATAAAAGTAATTTATTATTTTATTAGAAGATATAAAAGGAATATTGATTTTATTTAGAATTATATATTTATTGAAAAATATTTTGACCGGAAGTACGAAATATTATTCATGTAGACAAGTATGGACGTAATACTTCTTTTATAAATGGCATCAGATGTTTTTATAAAGAAAATTTTACCATTGTCCAGATTTAAACAATAACTAAACTAGAAGTTGTAAAATCCTAATTTAGGCATTAATATTTGTGTCGAATAAAATGTCAGTTTAAACTTATATCTTTTATCTGTAATTTTAATGAGTATTTAGTTAGCTATTCTGGTCTGTGGTCAGTCTAATCAGTAATCAGTCAGAATTGGCGGTTGGCGTAGAACGTCGCTGAATGCAGGATAAAGTGTGCAGTGGTTTTTCGATAGTATTTTAGTGATTTTTATAATTTTGTATATAATGAGCCTATCTAATTCGAGATCATATTTCGGCGGAGTAGCAGAATCACACGGCAACGTAAAAACTTTCGTATGTATTGCTAGTTTTAATCTACATTTGGAAGGTTATTATGATCAACATGTAAGTTAGTTAAAACTTTTTATTTTCAGATATTACCAGAGGAATGCTTTGCTAATAAAGCCGCGTTGGTTTGGCGATGTGGCAATAAGTTCTCTATACACCCAAGAAGCCAAACAAGAGAGAAAAATGATAGCAATAATGCCGAAAACATGATAGTCCATGTACGACAAGAAGTCATTCTTTTTCATCCAATACTAAGACAATTAGTAAACGAATCGAATGGGACCTTTATAAATGTACAAAAATTAATGGAAAATAATAAAAACACGGAGAACAATATCGAGTTATTGAAGGCTTCCCGCCAATACCGGTCAATCGTGCGAATTTGCCTAGAATACCTGCAAGAGGCAATTGAAACGGAAAAGGATGGTTTGGAGAGAAACAATCTGGAGTCTTACACGACGATATTAATCGCGATTGAATGTATTTGGCATTTGTGCGAGATATTGTATATAGACAGCATGCCCGGGGATGTGGTATTACCCAGTTTACTCGAGTGGGTCCGCTTCCACTTTCCCAATAACGTGCAGATTGCCGCCGAGTTGCTGGATGCTTGTGAGCATGGCTCGGAAACCAATGAGGCCTATTGGGACACCATTGTTAGTATGATCGTTCAGGGCAGAGTGGATGTCGGAAGAGCATTGCTAAAACTACATTCAGCAAATGATTCCAATGAGTTTAAACTTGTTGATCATGCATTGAAAACTATGCCGGTCTATGGTGTACGTATTCACTGATTTTATGTTTGTTGCCAACATGTGACTGCATTTTTAGATTAATAATTTTGTTTTATAATACAATTATATGATTTGCTAACCTAATAGGTCCATCAGAAAACATGCTGGTACCAATGCAACTTTGTTATATCTATTTTGGTTACTCAGTGCTTATAGTATAATATAGGCATGTAGAGAGTGGTAGGCAGACTATGCTATCCCGGGGTAGTACCACCACATTCAAGCGGGGCACCTGTGAATTTGTTTTCTTAAATCAGTTATTGGTAACGCTTTAGTTGAGGACCCCAGGAATTACATAAATACTAAATGTAAAATCTTTTTTCTAAATTGTGCCAATTTTTTTAAAAAAGAAACTATGACGGGCTTTGACGGTACTAATGTAGAGCTACCTCTAACCTAACCTTTTCGTGATTTGTACAATTTTGGGGTCCTCAACTAAAGCCAAGTGTAATATCTGCTCTTTCTATACTTATAATCACTGGCTCGCCTACACAGTCACAGCCTCCCGGATGTCCACGCATGTCACAGCTGACTGTCGTACTGATGCACCGGTGTTGCTATGAAAATGCCCGAGACAGTGTTGCATGTAATAACATACATACACTACACCAAGCCCAGTTATCTCTGCTGCAGTTGCATTTATAATTGATACATTTGCAGTCCTTTGGTGGGATGTCAACGGGTGAATTCACAATAACATGGAAGCATTGGCAGTCGGAGACCAGAGCAAAGCTGGTGAGCGGCAGTCTGCCATCACACCCACAGCTGCAATTCATACTCAGGGTAAAGTCAAGCTGCTTATCAATTTAGTTGAACTTCACTGCCATTAATCTAATATATAACTTTTGGATTTAAAACAATAGTTTTTTACATTACACATACACCCACTGTAGGCACACATGTTTTACTTGGGGACCACTTGTACACCGGTGGGCATGATTTAAATAATATATGTAATTATCAATAAAAGAAAATGCGGGTCCATATGTGAGGTCTTCAACATGTTAAAATCAATTTGAATACAATCTGCCACATTAATTTATCCTACCAGAATGCACCTGTCTCTGATCCTCCTGTTAAACTATATTCACGTTTGATTCTGCAGTTGGTGATAGGTGATTACACAGCATTTGAGGTCGTGCGTACAACAATGGAGTCGTGGTATGAACTATTGCCAGCTTGGGTGATGTACTCTTGTCCCTGGATAAGAAGGTAATTTGCTGATCTGCTTGGCCACCTGGGCTTTAGGGCTGGCGTATAATTAATTGTTTCAGGCGTTACTTTGCGGATATCCTTATTAAAGGAAATTATTTTGCTTATAATTCCCACTGCATTAGGTCGATGGAGGAAAATAACCTCCACCAACATGCAATAACTTGTCTCGACGCGTTTCGCCACTTCACGTATCCTGGGGAGCTACTCAGGCATATTCGAAGTTACGTGATACGGCCGTCACCTCTGTAGCTTACGTGAATTTTGACACATAAGCCCGTAAAAAGTTCTGTCAAATGTCCGTAAAATAAGTATTGAGTGGCCTATCCGTAATTTCGTGAATAGTTACGTAAGTGTTTCTGAGTAGGAAACGTCCGTATTTTCGTCCGAAGTGCGCCTGAGTAGCCCCCCTGATGCATGTTGGTGGAGGTTATTTTCCTTCATCATGTAGCGATAATTATAAGCGAAATAATTTTAAATAATTTCCTTCAGGGCTGGTGTTAGCATGTCCCTGCTTATGGGCTGCGTTTATAGTGTGTGTGTATTTCAGGTACGAGTTGTCTGAAGCAGCCCATGCGTGTGCTGGAATGAGGACAGGGGCGCCCAGGTCAAACACGAGGCACAAACATCTGGATGTTATATTATTGTCATTATGTGAATGTGATTTGCATCAGGTAATTTCATCTGCAATACCTGTAACACTAAGGCAGGGAGGATTTCAGAAACAACATTCAGGCAATCTCTACTTGAAGCTCGATTTGTGTTTATTCTACATTTTTTGTTTCGAGATAAACGACGCACATAAGCATAAAGGTAACGCTTTAGTTGAGGACCTCAGAAATTACAAAATGTAAAATTGTACCAATTTTTTTTAAAAAAGACAAGCCGTCATACTAATGTAGAGCTAACTCTAACTTAACCTAACCTTTTCTTTATTCGTACAGTTTTGGGGTCCTCAACTAAAGCAAAGCCTTTACTTTTTTCTGAATGAAATTTTTGTTAATTATTTTATGTAAAAGCTATGATTGACGAGTTTCTTGTGGTCTTCTCGTCATACGCCTTTCCGAAGTCATAGTAGAGTCTAATGATGAGCAAGCGCATGTCTATAGTGCCTATGCTAATAAACTATTTATATTTCATTTCAATATGAATTCAAGTGACCAAAGAATATGTTATTTTATAAAACTTTCCTGTAATAACTCTCAGTTGGCAAATATTTTAGGTGATACACGAAATCCAGAACATAGCGGACAATGGCTGGTTTGCGACACACCTCACTGACCTGCTCGTGCATTGCGGCAAGCTGAGGGTGTTGGATCACCAGCAGAACAAGTCAGTATTATGTCAGCACAACGAGATGGAGAGAGAGGATTTTAATAATTATTTAATACTTTTATTTATGTTATTTACACTAATAAAACTAAGCAATAATGTACCTACTGGACATAATCTATGTCATTTTATGTTTAGCCTTAGGTATACAATAGGATGACAATGCCCCTATACAGCAGCTATTCTTCTACATCATAGTAGATTTATTATGACATTAGTATGTAAGTGGACAATGCCCATATACAGCAGCTAAATCAAATTGATAATTATTAAATTAATAAATTTATATTTGTATTTATATTGACGAGTAAAAGCGCTCTATTGGAGCCCATTTACTAAAAGTAAATAAATAAAAAATATCTATAGGTTTAGTGTAGAAGTCCTTCAAATGTATATCTGTTCTAGTGTAACAAGCAGATTGCGCGAGAGTCTCATCCTGGAGTACGGGTCGCTTCTGTTCGAGCACAAGTCGCTGTGGTCTGTGGGCCTCTCGTATCTGGCGGGCGCGGACGTCGAGGGCAGGAGACGCGCCGAACTGCTGCTGGAGAGGCTGCCCATACTCAATGACAAGCGCGCCTTGAAGATCATATCCGAGGCTAAGAGATACGAATTGCGAACTGTGGGTTAGTCTTGTATTATTATTTATGTATATATATTATTATTATTATTTTTAATGTTAGTCTTGATCTGCATCTATTCCTTCTGTTTGCGGCCTTTCTGCTGGTCCTAAAGGTCAACTGATAGACAACGCCCAAGGGCATTAAGTTTGCCTTTTGTAAAGTGCATCTGGAACTTGGAGAGATGTAATTATTTAACACTACATTTACCAGCTTAAATATACCTATTTCTAACAAAACTAGAAAAGTATATATTTGTTACAAATATATATAAAATAATATAAAATTCATAAAACTAATTCTTCTGTTATAAATTAAAGAAGATTAGAAGAATTAAAGAAAATGTTACACGCAGTAGGAATTTTAATTTGATCTTGTAAGACCAGTCATTTTGATTGGTCTGGTAAATCTAGTGTTAAACAATTTACTCTTTTTGCAGTTTCATATCGCGATTGTTTTAATTTAAATTAGAATTTACGAAAACATTGCAGCTATCGTGGTCGCGGTAATAGCACGTTATTTGTAATGTTAGATTGAATTAATAAAAAATAAACGTGATATTAAATCCTAAGATGAGTACTTTATAAAAAGAAATACATATTTAATGAACAACACACAGCTCAGTCAGTTACGAGCCGCATGTGCTGGTCCTCCCTGAAGAGCGGCAGCGGCGGCGCGTCCCTGAGCTGGGCTCTGCGCGCGCGGGTGTCTGCCCAGTGCGGCGCCGCGGCCACCTCCATTCTGAGCAGCAGGCAGCCCATGCCGCACAGGCTGCTCCTGTCCATTGGCCCCTCGCTGCTCCTGCACAGGAATCTGCTTTTCTTGGGTTTGTCACAAATATACTATTCATAAACAAACGACAATCTTCAAATGGATACAATCATTAGAAAGAGATAGCTATATTGTAGTTGAGGCATGTGTGAAAGGGATGCAGATATACATTATATATTTCTATCTCTATTTTCTTTCTTCATCATCTGCATTCTATTTCAGTAACCGGTGTACCCAATAGGACAGGTTTCCTAACCTAGTAGTACAGGGACCCTTGCTATTTTATGTACAAAAATTCTTTATTAATAAACTATTTTATTTTTATTTTAGATATCTCCTTTGCCGTTCACGTTTATATACCTACAAAAACTGTATCCATTTGAAAATGTGTACGTACAAATAACGACAATCATCCGTCCCGTATGATTTGTCATTCAAAGTACAGACTAAGCTAAAAGTGAAGGCTATGATTGGCTGGTTTCTTGAGATATATGTTTAAGGGCCTATGCTGTCCAGCTGGATATGACAATAGTCCGTGCTTCATAATAAGAAATTAAGTCATTATAGTATTAGCAATAAGGAACTAAACCCATCACTTCCCAAGCGTCCAAAACATTGGAATTTTTTGATGAAATCTTTGAGTTCATAATACGTTAAGAAAAAATAATATGACAAAAAAATTCTTCAACGCTGAGTCAGCCTGTCCTATAACATATGACAATGGGGATATAAATTATATTTTGTTTTTATTTTTTTATATTATATATATTTGGTAGAAGTCTAAGAATCAGTTTTATGTACTTTGAAATTGGTTACTGTTTTCTTTTACGGTATATAAAATCGGAACATAATGCTTTTCTTGAGGCAACAAAAATGATCAATTTGAAAAAAATTACGTAAAGAATTTTCTCAACGGAAAAAAAATATTTAATCAGAAAAATAGTATAAAAATACGAATTTAATCAGAAACAATAAAAAATAAAACTCTTAATAGGTAAAAAAAAATTATTTGAATATAGTGTCTTAAAAATAGGACAGTGGGAAGTAATGGGTTGATATAATGAATGTTTCAGGCAAATATTGTGAATTTCAACAGCAATACAAAGGCAGGCATTACGACATCGCCGGGAAGCTGTTGGTGTCACTCATCTCAGCTAAAATTGCACCCGATTTGTAAGCATACTATTTAAATTAAATAAATAAATAAAAAGTTATAGTTGTAATGTTAGTAATTAAAAGTTTTGTAAGTGAGTAAGTGATGGGTCCCACGAAAACCATATTAATATTATAATAATAAATAAATAAATGATATTTGACTTGACTTGAAATAACTTTCGCTAAACTTGTGGGATTATATATTTGACTGAAAGAAAGGAAATTGTTGATTTCAGCTTCTGGGACACATTGTTACTGGACACCTTGCCACTTCTGGAGTCTGATGAGATAATATTCACGGCACAAAACACTTACGACATTATGGAGGCGCTGGAGCTGCGGCCGAATCAGCTGGACCAGGAGAAAGCTGATCTGCTGAGGTTGGCCCTCACGAGGAATCTGGCCAGAGCGGCCTTGATCTGCGAGCAAGCAAAGGATGACGCAAAATAATATCACAATGCAGCAATCAATCCCTGAATGTAATTAATCTGAATTTAAAAGATGTATTGCGTTTTGATTATTTATTATTAAAATAAAACTATAAAATTTCATTTTGAATATTTTCCAATTATTATTATTATGTATTTGGAAATTGTACTTTAATTTTCAAGATGTATTTTTGATATGAGGGTCTACGTGTGTTAAAATGTAATTTCTTATTGGGTTGTTATCTGAATACCATGGGCGTAGACGCGGTGGGGCAGGGTGGGGCGCTTGTCCCACTCTGGCTCTAACATTCTAAGGTTCCTAATCAAACCTAAAAACCTTAATTATCTAGGTACTAACTACAATACTTAATATCTGTAAGAAAGTTTACACTCGACAGCTGTTAGTCGACACAAAAAAATTAACCGGGATAAGACCGCAAGCATAGTTTGCCAGTTACATATTGTTTTAGACTGCTGCCCCACCCTGAGCTTATGGCTGGCTACGCCCATGTGAATACTGGACATTGGAATTGTCTTCATTAGACATCTGAGGTCATTAATAAAAGAAATGTTCACCTGCATGTATGCTAATATAATATTAATAATAACAATAAGCACGTACTTTTATGTAAATAAGTAATCTCAAGTGATTTTTAAGTGAAATTTAGAACAAAAAAATTAAACATTTTTCTACTTTAATATATTGTGTTGTATTATTTGTGGTGTCTCTCCTCCATCCTATATCCTTGAAGATGCAAGTGTTTGCGTGTTTTTACATTACACAAAAGACAAGCAAAAAGATAATGTATTTAAATGATTGATCTTTACTAATATTATAAAGAGGAAAGATTTGTATGTTTGTAACGAATTGGCTCAAAAACTACTGGACCCATTTTAAAAATTCTTTCATTTCAATGCTACATTATCACTGATGAATATAGGCTTTGCGACAGGAACAGATTAAGGAGGTATAAGGACTCGCAGATTTGTATGAGTCTTTCATTTTTTTGCTACAAACCTGAAATTTGGCAATAATTAGGTAAGGTTATCTGAACCTATATCTTCCCTACTTACTTTATATCTTCATTACTACGCGAACTAAGTCGCGGGCAACTGCTAGTAATAAATAAATTCAATGGCACAGTTGTGCATGGAAAGGGAATTAGTCGAGATAAGCCGAAGAGAGCCGACGAGTCACGAAGGTCTACCATTGCGAGCGTCGCCGCTCAACATCCGCTCTCATACCCGCATCGTCGTAGTAGACGTTTTACATCAGAAGCTATATTAAAAACAAACTTCGGCTACGACTTTTTGTCTTAATTGTTGGAACTCGTTGTTCTGTGATTTATATTACTGGCTATGTTTATAGTATTTTATATGCTACCACTTGTCAATTCGAATAATCAATATATACATTACGGTTATCAAAAAGGATGTTTCTTTTACAATCAAATAAATAATAACTAATCTTCTAAAGTATTGCACATAGGAATCAGTAATTCAATCTCCAATATTGTTAAATAAAATGCAAACACGTATTTTATCACTAGTTTTTTTTTGTTTTTTTTTTTTTACATTAGCGTTTACGTGTGAATTAAAATTTTATAATTTCTTATTAGGATATTGCCCGAATAATGCACATTGTCAGAATTCTTTAATAGACATCTGAAGCCATTAATAAAAGAAGAATATTTTGTCACTACACAAAGCAATGTTTACATTTCTGTCAAAATACATAATATTAATTACAATTATATGTGAGACGAAACCAAATATATATATAAGTGATAAAGGCGTTCTTCCACTACACAAAGGTTCTGTGGGAATACAGTTGTATATAGTTCTACGAAACCAGTGCATGCATCCTTGCAACGTAAATGCATGGAGCAAGAAATGTTGTCTTATTTCCAACAATAATGAACATTGCGATGTATTCGAAGCCGTGGGAGGTGATATGGGCACACTGGGACCTGGGGAAAATCGTAAAATAATCTTTGTTTACCCAAACATATACCAATTGAACAAACAAGGTTATTGCTTCGTAGTAATACAACACAAATGCGAAAACATTAACAAAAGGCATCATTTGAAACTTGATTTTAACACAAACGTATTCAACAAGAAAAAGAATCTTAATAAATTACTCAAAGAATATAAATCAGATAAGATTAAGTTTTGTGACGCAGTTGACAGAGATCCTTTTAATGCATGTTTGCCAGTGAATTGCGAATGGAAGTATAACGGCTTGAGGCCCTATTATGATAAATATTCGGACGAATGTGTGGAAGCACCTTCGTGTGCTGATGAAGCCAGCATAGATCTCCCAGCAGTTGTTTACGTACGGGAGGCAAATAAATGCAAAATGGTTGCAAATCCACTCTCAGTGGAGGAAGCGGCGGTTATAAAGAAGAAACGATTCAATAAAATTAAATACAATAATGATATCAGTACTAAAGATGACGTTCTGAATGGAATGACAATATCTCAAAACATAGAATTGCTGAGAGACATGCTCTACGGCGATTTGGACCACGAATGCAAACAGAAGACAATATCAGCCTTTATCGCAATAATGGTCAGTATTATTATTGTCGTTGCAATGCTGTTTTCGCTTGTGTTTTGTTTGAATGGATTTATATTACTGTTTAAACGCTGGTCCAAATCCAAGGAGCAGGAATCGAGAAGAAGAAAAAGAAAGGAGGAAGAAGTGAATATGTTGTTAAAGGATGTTATAATAAGAGACATTCCTCTTGAATTGAGAAGTAGCGTAATAGATGCGTGTGACAGGATGAGTAGAGAGATGAGAAAGAGAAGATATAGGAGTGAAGATTTGCTAAATATAAGCTTGGAAGAGTTTGAATCGGACGTTGATGAGGGACTTAATTTTATTAACGAACATTAAAATAAAATAAAAGGAGTAATATAATTAGTTGTTTCAGGCGTTACTTTGCGGAAATCCATATTAAATGAAATTAGTTAAAATTATTTTGCTTACAATTCCCGTTACATTAGGTCGATGAAGGAAAATAACCTCCACCAACTTGCAATAGCTTGGGAATTATAAGCAAAATAATTTTAAATAATTTCCTTTAAAAGGAGTAACCTTCAAGCAATCGGATACATGAAATGAAAATGAAAATGAAAATCGTTTATTAGCATAGGCACTAAAGGCGTGCCCTTGCTCATCGTTATACTCTACCGTGACTTCGGGAAGGTGTATGGCGAGAAGAATATCACAAGAAACTCGTCAATCATAGCCTGTACATAAAGTAATAATAATAAAAAAAAAACTGAATTTTAATTCAGAAAAAAAAAAGTGAATAACAATTTATAAAATCAGATTACACAGTGGTTACAATAAATGTCAAATTAATAACATATATGTATATAAAATACATATAACGGTTAGCTGGTAGAAAATGCCTTAAGGCATTAAGTTCGCCTTTTGTGATTTTTTTTAGTACAATAAAGAAATTATTATTATTATTATTATTATTATATATACAACTACAGAAGTCTGGAATATTAAGAGTATTTCGCGACTGAAACTTAAGTTAGATGTTATTTTATATAGTATTCGATGCAATTATGAAACTAACCTATCATTGTTCCTCGTAATACATATGTATACGAGTATGTTGCTCAACGCCAGTGATTCTCAACCACACAGTGATTCTAAAAGTGTGCCTCCAAATTTTAGATATATAACAAAGTTAATATTATTAAATAATATGATTTAAATTTTTTTAAACATATATTTTTCTTTCTTCGTTAAAATTGTGGCGCAACAAAAATAAAAGTTTAAAAATCACTGCTCTACGTGGATTATCCAAACATAAGTATCTTTTTACATCCAATATATTACGATTAAATATTAGCTTCGATTAGGAACTGGACCCGCTTTCACTAGGTAACAGAAAAGCGCATTAAACCTTTTTCAGAAAATAAATTTAATTATAAAAAATTGTAGGTATAATTTATTTTACTAACAACACAATACCGTATTATTAAAACTTAAAGATTATTAATTTCTTATATAAAATAAACATAAACCGATAGTTCTATTGCAGTCATACATCCCTACTAATATTATAAATGTGAATGTGAGTTTGTTTGTTACGTTTTCACGCAACAACTACTTAACCGATCATCATGAAACTTTGTACACATATTTTTGGAGGTACTAGAAGTAACATAGGATACTTTTTATTTTTTAAAAAATTGATTTTTTACTAGTTTGCAAGTGACTGTAGTTTCGGCTGTTTGGAATAATATTGATTCATTTCTATTGAAATGATCTCTGATACTTATTTAATGACTTAAATGCGAGCGAAGCCGCGGGTAAAAGCTAGTAAAGTATAAGGAGAGAAAGGGATAGAGAATGCAGTGATACAAATTAGAGCTTAAATAATAGAGAAGACAGAGATAGAACTAATATAAACCTGGCTTACGGCGTATTTTCGGATATATCTTAGAATAAATATATATATATTTCGGAGCACATAAACAGTGT
Source organism: Tineola bisselliella (assembly GCA_028551675.1). Lineage (NCBI taxonomy): Eukaryota > Metazoa > Arthropoda > Insecta > Lepidoptera > Tineidae > Tineola > Tineola bisselliella. Next base: position 43,421 of record JAPWLS010001668.1, read on the forward strand.
CTTGATGGAAACTTCACTGTTTTCCAGTTCATTGTACAAAGGCGCAAATGGATTTCAGAAGTAATTGCTTTTTAATTGTTTTATCTGTTGATAAACCAATATGTAATGTAATGAAGACGTGCTCGAGGGACGCGGGTAAATTAATAAAAACACAATCTTATATATTGACCTAGAGTCTAGACCAGTGTTTCCCAAAGTGGGACCCACGCCCCACAGGACAATTTGATCGTTAAGGGGGGCAATTCGAAAATGGTCTCGACACGAGTGTAACCCTTTCGCTTCGGGCCATTTAAATGCAATGCTAGAATTCAATGTCAAATTTAACGAAAAAAGCAAATTCTTAAATAATTGCGGTAAATAATTATAAATACCTATAACTTCGCTTGACGAGGCCAAAATATCAACTAGGTGTTTGGTGACATTGGGGGGCATAAGAATTTTAGGAAGGCTGAGGTGGGGGTTGGCACAGAAAAGATTGGGAAACACTGGTCTAGACCATTTCTAGACGTAATTTAGTCTTCCTTGCAAGTAATAATTATTTTAATACCAAATATGTGATCGCAAGTTAGATAACAATGCCCGTATACAGACAAATGTCGTCTCCGCTATGCCGACTTGAAGAGTATATGTCTACGTATCATAAAATGACTGAAGTAGGTATACAGCGGATTAATTGATATGTAGTTTCAGTAAATATTCCAAATATGTTTTTAAAAACCACGTATACACAATATAGTATGTTAGTATGTAAATGGACAATGCCAGTATACAGCAGCTAAATGAAAATGAATGAAATGAAATAATTTAAAAAAAAGGTGTTCATGATATTTTGGAACGAGAACTTTCGTTGTGCTTATGACATTTCTAGTTAGAGGGCGTGATGTTGAAATATAACGTATGCTATTACGTTAGAAAAACGTCTTAAGATGACCAATGGTTTAGAATAAAATTGAGCTTTAACCGTTTGGGAATAAGTAACGAAATAGTACCTTAAATATTTATAGTGGCAGCTGCTTAATATTGAAAAAGTCGCAAGTTAAATTATAGTGAACAGGAAAATATTCGTTATACAGATAAGTATTAGAGTGATATTAGCGTGTGTGGATTTGCAAATGGCTTTTGAAATATGTAGAGATCGCCAACAAGCGAAAATCCGACACACAGTTTTCATGAGGGAAATTATATGAGATGTGGCATTATCGTATTTTTGCTTAGAAAATGACTTCCATGACTGCTTTAAGTTTGTAGTGAACCTTTGAACAAATTCCTGAACTAGGCATTATTGCTTATTTTAGATTGCAGCAGATTTATTTATTAACACATGCACGATAGCAATTTTCAGCACTTTCAAAGAAATCTCTACAACTTAAAAACTCGTTTCTGATTGGTATATTTATTTATTTAGATCCGATAATAGACACAATTATCGAATGACCTTGCCATTTGTAAGGTTTAGTAGAATTTCAACAATTTAAATAACAAACCGCTTGTGATACGCGAATTCACTCTTCACTACATTTTGGCTTTTTAACACTAGGTTTACGGACGTATTTCTATATACCTATTCTACTAAAACGCGTCAATTTGACGCATATTTTTTGTATTTAATATATAATAAATAAATGTTTCTTAAATAAATAGTCATCATTTTCTGTAAAAAAATCATAGTATTTAATTTTTTCATTAAATAATAATTAGTTCGTGTTGTAATCTTGTCTCTTACGCATATGACTTGAATAAACTCGATGTTTCACATCTGCCAGGCGTCCCGTGACGGCTCACATTTTTTTAAATAGCGGTCATAGTACAATTGAACAGATCTATCCGAAGTTTCGTGATACGACCGTTGCGTCACCTCTATAGCTTACGTGAATATTGACATATAAGCCCATAAAAAGTCCTGTTAAATATCCGTAAAATAAGCATTGAGTGGCTTATCTGTCGTGACGTCGCTGTCAAATCCGTAATTTCGTGAAAGGGTCTGTAAGTGTCCGAAGTTCGTGCACCTGAGTAGCCCTCCAGAGTCGCGCTGTAACGATTCAAGTATCCGGGTATATTTGATTATATCTGCTATTGATTGCGAAAGGCCAAGAAATAGTTTCACTCGAAGCATATCAATGTGAAATGACATGAATTGATGTTACAGCCATTTCCGGCGTAATATTTGGCAGATACGTTACATTTCCTCTTCATATATTCGAGGCGTAATTAGCTGTTGATTGACATCGCTTCTATATATAGACAAATGGAATTTAAAACAGTAACACCCCGCTTTACGCGACCCCGTTATGCGCAGTTTCACTATAACGCGAAATTCAAATTTATTATTAAATTATTCGAAAGAGTGCGTATAAACATAATGTAGTCATCAACTTCTCTATGGTCGCGGGAATTTCAGTTAACGCGATTTTTCCGGAACGTATCCCTCGCGTAAAGCGGGGCATTACTGTATATTATATTTTCTTGCTTTAACATATAAACGTATTATATATTTTTATTATTTTTAATCAGATGTTTTGAAAGCTTTATGATTTAATAACTAAGTAAAACGTTTTATCATAAATATATTCTATTTGGACAACACTTGGACTTGTCAAAATGCAATAATATGCAGCAACTGTAATAGCGTCTTGTTCACTTCAACAATTAATATTATAATAACATTAACTGTCAAATATAATCAGTGTTCACAGACTGTCATTTGCAGCTTCATTCATTGAGTAAAATGCTTTGTTAACTAACGTTTGTTTTATATGTGTTTTAAATTGTAATTCATTCACTAAAAGCTTTATATATTTGTTCTAATCAGTTGGGCTACTCAGGCGTATCCGAAGTTTCGTGATACGGCCGTCGCTTCCATAGTTTATGTCAATTTTGACATATAAGCCCGTAAAAAATCCTGTCAAATATCTGTAAAATAAGCATTGAGTGGCCTATCAGTCGTGACGTTGCTGTCAAATCCGTAATTTCGTGAATTATTACGTCCGCAAGTGTATTCCTGAGTAGGAAACATTCGTATTTTCGCCCGAAGTGCGCCTGAGTAGCCCCCCAGGAATCAAATCAACTTATCACTTTGCCATAGAAGCCTATAAACGTATGTTTATATATAATAGTAGGGGAGCCCAGAATGCTAAATGTGTTGTTACTCCCACCTTTTAAATACCTACTGGATCGTGGAGATTAGGTGCTACTAAGAAAAAAACTGTATACGATGTTTACCCTTTTATTTCTTCTCAAAAATGTAAAAAAAAAGAGTTAAAAAAAATCCTCGAGCGCGTCAGAGTTTGATAGCGTATATAGCCTACAAACTTTTGTCTACAGCGACATATTAATCTGCCAGATTACTTGGTGTGGAAAGCTGTAAAAATAGGTAAAAATCGGAGAAAAACATTTGTACCCATAAATCATTACTAATATTTTAAGTAAACAATTAACTTTTCTTCTTCTTCTTCGGATATCTATTAAAGACAATTCAGGCAATGTTCAGTATTCGGGCAATAATCCAATAATAAATTATTATATAAAATTTTAATTCACACGTAAATCCTCATGTGAAAAAGCAATCAATCTCTTAATCTTCCGATATCTTGAAATAGCTCTTATGGTTGTCATGGCAACGAGTTAACAGTACTCTGGTCAGAAAAAATGGTTTATTGTTTCAAGCTCAATATCTCAAATCAATAATAGCAAGACGGTCGAGATATTGGCTGCAAAGTTTCGAATTATCTAATTAGAGATAATCAAAGTAACAAGGTAGTAAGCGGCAATAAGTAATTTTAATTAGCAATAACATAACTTTAAGAATAAATAACGTACTAATTTTGTTATTCTGTGATTGAGTAATGCAGAGGCGGCCTTAGGGGGTGGCGAACGAGGCAATCGCCCGGGGCCTCGCGCAACAACCCAAGCAAATTTTAAAAAATATAGGTATATAGAATATATACAATGATATTGACGGACATGAATTGTACGTAGAACTGAATATGTGTAATACCTAAACCAAACAACCAGATCTACTTTCGCACACGTAATTTTCACGAAGGACAAAGGGCCTCGCAATGGCTAAGGCCGCCTCTGGAGTAATGTATCCCAAATCAATTAGTAAATATTTTGTTAATACCCCCCTGCCTACCCCAATCCGTGTTATTCATTTGTCACTCGAACAATGTAAATAATGAATGATGCTACGAAGCTGAAAATAGAATTTCCTCTTAGTATTAATCACTATCAAAGTGTTCGAACGAATGCAAAACAATTGTCGTTTGTTGCCAGCGACACGTCCGCCCTCTCTGACGTTCGGGTTATTTGTGAGCAAATTGGGCGTTACGATTGGACAAGCGGCATGCGGATGCGCCTGCGCAACTATCCAATGACTAGTGCACAGGCACGCGACCTGGCACTATTATTGACAACGAAATTACTTACCTCTTAATAGCTGTCTAATTACAATACAAAAATATATAGCTTGCATTATCGCTTTTAACGAAATTTATTGCTACAACCGCTGTTGAATCCACATGTCATGATGTAATGTGATTAGGTAACGGAATTGAAGTAAAGATAATCATCGGTTTCCTTTTTGTAATTATGTAAAATAAATTATTATTAATAATAAATAAAATCGTTTGTTATTATTAAAAGTTAATAAGTATCCTGATGATGCCACGTGAAGTGGTGAAACACGTCGAGACAAGTCATTGCAAGTTGGTGGAGGTTATTTTCCTTCATCGACCTAATGTAGCGGGAATTATAAGCAAAATAATTTTAAATAATTTCCTTTAATATGAAGTAACGCCTGAAACAACCAATTATAATATTATGAATCGTATTCCCACTTCAATATTAACATTTCAAATAATACCAAGTGTTACTTTTAGTGGTCAAAAAGAACTAATTTTACTAGTCACTTTATTGATGTACCAATATACAGTAATCTTCGTAGGCTTCAATTTCCCTCTCCCAGTATAATTCCAAGTATTGAAAAAAATAGGACTTCAAACGACGTTGAGCTATTTAGAGCCACATCTATATCGGGACTTCTCAAAGACTACGACTTATTTCAATAGACATATAAATGTGACAAATACAGGAATAACGCAAGTGGTGGGTGTCGAATGAGTGCCACCGCTGATCACGTGACACGTGTATGCCCACATATGGGTTATAATTAAAATTGTAAACATCAGCGCGCGAAAGATCCACCATTTTTATATTGGGTACACTTCGGATGTGAGCGACGAAACAATAGTTCTGCTCATATTATTATTATTTTTGTAGACTGATACCTGTGTGGTTGCACCGTAGTAGGTCTGATGTAATTTTACTTTTTTTTTCTGAATTAAAAAACAGTTTTTTTGTTAATTATTTTATGTACAAGCTATAATTGACGAGCTTCTTGTGGTCTTCTTCTCGTCGTACGCCTTTCCGAAGCCATTGTAGAGTCTAACGATGAGTCTATGCTACTAAACTATTTTTATTTTCACTATAGTAAATAATAGTTCAAATAATTGTTATTGTTTTTTTGATTCAATTTGAAAGTTAACTGGGTCTTATTGACATGGTAAGATCTGTAAAATTCCAATGTTATTATGCATAGTTTAAACAAACGTGTAGATCGAAAATTGCCTAAATGTTATTTCCGACTATACATGAAATCTATTATCATTTTTTCAATTCTAACAATCTGTCTGATCATGTAACTCGTGGGTTGAGTGGGCAATGCAGGTACATGCCCCCAGTCTGAGTCAATGTCAGTCCGCAGCCAAATATAGACACCCACCTTGACGGCGTCTCCTCACAACCTCATTCATGCGCCGACCTTTTGGCCGGCATTTCAAGTCTTTCTAAACCAGGTTTAAGATTTAACAATAGTTTATGTAATTACATACTTTATCTGAAATGGCTTCGCTCGCATTTAAGTCATTTAATAAGTATCACAGATCATTTTTCCGCTTCCGAGGCATTTTTAAAGAAGAAGAGTATGAATTAAAATCAGTGAGTAAGATCTAAAATAATAAAGTGGCATCTAACCACAAAAATGACACTTAACCTCAAAAATTCAAATAGTTTTATACTAAATATATAAAAATAGCAGACGGAACTGCTGAAACTATAGTCAATTGGAAACTGTAGTAAAAAATCATTTTTTTTAAAATAAAAAGTATCCAATGTTACTTGTAGTACCTCCAAAAATATGTGTACAAAGTTTCATGATGATCGGTTGAGTAGTTGTTGCGTGAAAACGTAACAAACAAACTCACATTCACATTTATAATATTACATACATAGTCCAATAGTGGGTATTATCTTTCTGTTTCGCCTACACCTTTGCTTAACTCCCCAATCCGCTATTGTTACGTACTATATTGAGATTGAACTTAACAATCTGTACTCGAAGCACGAACTGAGCAATGCAGGTCCACAAATTAAGCCACAAACTTCTACACAAAATGACTCGATATCGACTCGATAGGTATTTAAACTTAGCCTGTGTACGGATTCTATGATATTGCGTTTTTTAAGTGAATGTGATTACTATAGTGTTCATTTATCCCAAACCAGGATATCCCATGCTGTGAGTACCAGGACAACAAACAGGGGTCTACTCAGGCATATCCATAAACATATGTGATGATGTCAAAGTGTTGAATGAATTGCAATTTAAAACACGTATAAAAAAAATGTTAATTGACAAAGCTTTTTACACTATGAATGAAGCTGCAAATGACAGTCTGTGAAACCTCATTATATCTGATAGTTAATATTTGTTGTTGAAGTGAGTAGAGGGCGTCGTCGTCGTTGCTGCATATTGTTGCATTGATAAATATGGTTATATTTATTTATTTATTTATTTATAAAGCCTACCTACAAAATTACATTAAAACTACATATTATAAAAAGGACTACTATTACATAAACTAAATGAAATTTTAATTATAGGATAGGACGACATGCTCGAGGTGATAAAGGGATAGGGACACTTCTAATAAAATAACAAAGATACATAGAATTAAAAAAAATAAAAAATTTAAAAAAATAAAAAATAATATTTTGACAAGTCCAAGTGTTCCAATAAGAATCTACGGATTAGAAATAGAAATAGCCTACGTAAATTTTATATATATAAGCCCATAAAATTCCTGGTAAAATAAGCCTTGAATAGCCTATCCGTCGTGACTGTCAGATCTGTAATTTCGTGAATGATTATGGGTTCGTAAGTGTTCCTAAATAGGAAACGACCGTATTTTCGTTCGAAGTTCGTGCGTCTGAGTAGCACATTCGGAATATAAACAAACCAGATTTCAGGAACTTGACTTTGATAATGGCAACTTATTTAACACTAGGTTTACGGGACGCGTCAATTTGACGCATTTTAACTTTTATCAGAGAATTACCAAAAACTGTTTAAATTTTTATTTTATCTCTTTGTACGACTTTTATTCATTGATCGAGGGAAATATATATTGAAGTCTATTTTCTTTAAAAGTGTTGAATTACTGAACTTGTCTATGTGGTATACCTATCGCTATGATATGCGTCAAATTGACGCGTTTTAGTAGAAGTAAAGTTATATAGAAAACGTCCGTATACCTAGTGTTAAACAATACAGGGGAAACAAGTCTCGAACATCTTTATTCTTAGTTTAGTTGGAGCCCTAGTTTATTTTTTGCTCCAGGTCCTTTGGTTACCTAGCCACGCCACTGTTAGCATTTTTTTAAAAGCAATAAAGTATTTATTATTATTATTTTTACAACAATAAAACTGTGTCGATGTGACGTGATGAATACACCGGCCCTAATCGGACGTTGATCATCATCAGTTGAAGATGCATATGCATGTATTGGCGTATGAGAGACCACATGATAGGGTGACCAAATAAACCTAATGGACATCTGTAAAAAACGTACGGCTCATGAAACTAATTTATGATCTCACTTAACCATTTAAATGTCTTTTAATGTTAAAGAGTCGTAAGTAACACTACCAAGACGAGTTCAATATACTAATCGGCTTAATATTCGCGGTTATTGCGTTTCTTTTAATCCGAAGCTTCAAAAAGTTTACAGTCATCGTGTAAAATGCCTCAAGATCTCATAGCTTCAATAGTAAGCCGTATAACAACTTTTAAATTGATTAAATACTGTTTGGATTGACCTTAGAGCCACCACTGCAACCTAGAGCAGCCATTCTCAAAGTGTGTCCCGCGGAACCCTAGGGCTAAAATACTGCAAAAAATACCTACCAAAGGGAGATTATAATGTTACATCTAAATATTACGTAATATTACATTGCAATATGATTTTTTTTATAATTATACTAGCTGACCCGGCGAACTTTGTTCCGCCTTAGAAGCAATAAATAAGCAGGTTTTAGATTTTATTAATTCAATTTTTTATTAGGAAAAACAAATAAATAAAATCAAATATTTTAATGATTCTTTATTGTTCATGTATTTTGGTGCATAGATTGCACTCTTCTCTTCACTTGACATACGACAACATTACGTTGTGATATACGACGACATTACTCTCTCCCTCGTTTAATGCTGCAGATGTTGAGAGTTGAGTTGAGGCTATTCAAGATCCTGCTGTTGAGCGTTAGGAGGTCCAGCTGATTTGTCTCCGTGTCCATTAGGGTGTCCGTTATTTACCAATTTGGTTTTTGACTTTGCAGCGGGTCGAAAATTTTTAGTTTACGACCTAAAAAAAAATACCAGACCCATATAAGCTCTTAATATTGATATTAAACCGTGCCTCCAAGACGATACATTTCCCATTTAAATAACATGGGGTTTTGGCACGTTTTACAATTAATTTTTTTGTTTCTATGACAGTTCATAAATGGCAATGGCATACAATGATTCTTGTAGAGAATTGAACGCTCTACAAAAGCTTTCTCTTCATATTTTTCCATATATTCACTTGCTTAAAAGTTATTCAAAGTTAAAGTTCAACTAAAAATAACTTTTTTTTTGTATTTTAATCAAAAAACTATCATTGTTTATATTAAAATTTATTGTTTAACACAAAAAATACCTGATTTCAACTGTTGTGTTAGATCTGTTAAAATTATTGCAAAGAGGAAAGTAAAATTTTTGACTCAAATAATTGTGAATACGAAATTTGTATTTTATCACTTTCTTTTTAATAAATTTTACTTTCCTCTTTGCAATAATTTTAACAGATCTAACACAACAGTTGAAATCAGGTATTTTTTGTGTTAAACAATAAATTTTAATATAAACAATGATAGTTTTTTGATTAAAATCCAAAAAAAAAGTTATTTTTAGTTGAACTTTAACCTTGAATAACTTTTAAGCAAGTGAATATATGGAAAAATATGAAGAGAAAGCTTTTGTAGAGCGTTCAATTCTCTACAAGAATCATTGGTTGCCATTGCCATTTATGAACTGTCATAGAAACAAAAAAATTAATTGTAAAAAGTGCCAAAACCCCATGTTATTTAAATGGGAAATGTATCGTCTTGGAGGCACGGTTTAATATCAATATTAAGAGCTTATATGGGTCTGGTATTTTTTTTAAGGTCGTAAACTAAAGATTTTCGACCCGCTGCAAAGTCAAAAACCAAATTGGTAAATAACGGACACCCTAGTGTCCATTTGATAAATTTTGTTGTGTGATTTGAGTTGATGCACCAGGTTGGTAAGTGAACGTGTCCGGTAAAACATGATCATTGACATCACCCCTACCTCGTTTTGATCCACGACTATAATAGGAATAATTCTTCGGCTTCTTGTTGTTACTTACAGTATCGTTTTTCGTTTCCAAACTGTTATCGTTACGAATGACATCATTATCATCGTTAGTTTCTCTTCGCCTAAGTTGATCAGAGTGTTTCCGTTTGATTACTCCGTTGTTCATTTCAACTTGATAGGAGTAAGTCTTGGTGCGTTTTGATATAATCCCTGGTTCAGAGCCTTTCCCTATAAATTTGTTAACCCAGACTATGTCTCCAATCGAATATTCTGGTGGAATAGTTTCTTTAACTGATGGCCTGAGTTCCTGGAATAACCTAACTCTGTCAAGATCTTCCTTGACGCTTGACTTAAGAAGATCAAACGTAGTGCGCATTTATCTTCCAAACAACATTTCGCTTAGTTGGTATCATTACCTTAGTTGGCGAATCTTTTGTATTCACTGGATATGTTTGGCTGCTTTCATTGTCGCTAGATTCGCTGGACGTGTTGTGTCGTGCTAGGCGTCTCGTTCGTAACTGCTTACGCGTTACTATGCCGCTACTAATGTACACTTTTGAGAAGTGTTTGTTCTTCCCGCATAACCTACAGCGTTTGCCTCTGACTGGACATTCTTCTAAATTATCGTGATAGTCTCCTCCGCAGAAGACGCACATTTGATTGTTTCGTAGTTGACGTTTCTTCGATTTCAAAGTATCGTTACTTCTCGTTGTTCGTATAAAATGTTGCATTATTAATAAAATATAAATGCAGTTTTAACATGAAAAAGCTGTTTATTTTCAACCACAATGACATAAGTGACAATTGTATTTTAATTATGTAACAACTTTATGTATCAGTTTATTGTTAATTATAAATTATTAAGACCATTAATCGAAATATAAACTATCCTATATCTCAAGTTAGACCAAATTACACATAAAATGCCAACTTTCATCGAAATCGGTTGACTTGGTGAAGAGTTCACTGGGAACATACATATGACACTGGATTTTTATATATTAAGATAATATTAAGGCTCTTTTCTTCGCCGAACAAGTTTGGGAACCACTGGTTTATTGTAAAATGTCCATCTATAAAACAAAATAACGTATAACGTTCGAATAGGAGACTGCTGCATCTGGAAGTATGTCATAAACTATTTGGAATTAGTATTAGATCCAGATCTGAGTTAAGTTGGCATTATTAATTAATTACCTAAGTGGAGGCATGCGCTTGTGGGAGTGGGGCACACAAAGCTTTGATAAATTTAATCTTTGAATAGTTGTAAGACTTCACTGGAATACTAATTTAACTTCTTGACTTCATAATACGTTTTAGCATAAGAAAATATTGCACTTTTAGTTTACTTATATTTATGTATTTTATTTATCTAAATTGCATTGCCCAATACTATTACTGCTTCTTCAATGACAATTGGTTATCTGGAAGAAATTACTTTTAGTGATAAGATCGCCAATTGCTCTAAATCTGTTTCTTATGTTTTAAATTGTATTAGTATTTTTTTTAAAGCAATAAATGATTTATTATTATTATTATTATTATTTTTTAAATATAATTTTTGCATCAAGTAATTATTGAATTTCAGCTTCAGTGAATAATATACAAGAGTACATACAATGCTCTGAGTTCAAATTTGGGAATAAATATTTCCTTATTAACCGTTAACTACTGAGGTGGATTTAATTTCACGTAAACACTGACGTGGGGGCCTCAGAGTCCCATATATATGGAATCTTTGGAGTTTTAGGGTTTAGTGTTTAATATTTAGCTTCAGTGGTATTTCATTGTATATAATTAACTATCATTTCAAATTAGAAAACAATTAGTATTTTTTGGAAAATATCACATGAGATCATAAATTAGCAAGAATAAATACAATTATTTTAAAAAATCAACAAATTAACTAATTAGAGTAATGCAAAAAACTTAATTTTTTCAAAACCTAGAGGCCCCCACCTCATGTAGTTAAAAAATCTAATATATAACCAAAAAGGCCCAGTTTTATGTATTTCACATTCATACTAAAGAGTGTTTAATTAGAAATTATCCTAATCATTTGAAAGACATGGTCGCCCTCAATTCGAGTGTTTCAATCAACATTAATCGTGTTCAGTTGAGTGTTCGTCCGCACATTGAGTGATCATTACGCGAAAGTCCGCTTGCATTACAAAACATCTAAATAAGATTGGACGTTTGTCCTCGTTCCTAAATACTTGTGAAGGTGAGTCTGTTTTGCAGGATCAACCTTTCATAGCTATAATGTTATTAAACCGCGGTTTAAATATTTCACGCGACACGTGTGTAGTTTTTTTTTACAATTGATTTCGCAATTATTATTATTTCAATTTGATGAAAACAAAAGAAGGATATGAAATAATATTCCAAATTTAAAATAAATGAATTAAATTCTAAATTTGAAAATAGAACAAAGTTAGTTTTACTCATAACATTTGGCGAGGCAGTGACTACAATGCTTTTTAGTTTAAGTTTAAAAAGTGTCAGTTCATATCGCGTGTGTTTTCACTGTAAATAGGTTTATTTTACGATCAGACTCCACGATATCCAATAAGGGTTTGAAACAAGCAACCGTGGTTATACAAATTATAATTGTAATACCCGTTCAATTTAAACCTTGATCAGTTGCGATAAGAGTTAAGTTATGAAATTCCGAAATTGTCATTGTGTATGCAGGATTGTGGCGGACGGTACAAATTTCTGATGCTCAATTTAGTGTGCGGAATACGTAAGCACGAGGGATTGCTTCCAGATTGGGGTCGCAAAATACTTGCTCATAAATATATTTTTTGGGAATTTAATTCAATAGTTTCTTTTTTCAAAAGGAACAAAATTCATCGGCCACTTGCGTTTTTCGCTTAAATTTATTGCTTTCGGTCTGAATTGTTAACTTATTATATTTGTAGTTAAATAATTTCAAATATTTTGAATTAATACTATTATAAATTTAATTGATCTATGAAATTTGTTCATTTATATGTGACTAGCTTTTTCCAGCGGCTTCGCTCGCGTTAAAAAGTATTATTATTAATTAGGTATAGTTTTTGCGGCTTTACTTTTCGTGTCGTGGGTTATAATTGAAAACTTGCCCCAGTCATTAACCACATATCTGACAATTTCTGAACGCACCTCCATCGCTCTATGCGTTTTTGAATTTATAACTATCGTAGCCGCGGAGTACATTTGAAATGATTGAAGAAAAATAATGAAAAACAAAGGAAGCAGTAAACCGTAAAAATAATTTTAATTTAGTTAAATGAATGTTGGAAGGTGATGCCATCACAAACAATGGCCCACGCCCGCACCAAGCTGAAGCCCCAGGAGGCGGCTCTCCTCGCCGGGGAGATACAGAAGCCAAGCTGGGAGTCCAGGAATGAAGGCATACACGAGAGGGTCAGCTTCGAGGACTCCATTTGGGGCTTCGATCTTGCCGGTGGATCTTTCTACAAGACCCCTTTGAGAGTTACTGCCGTGAGTTATATTATACTAGCTATTACCCGCGGCTTCGCTCGCATTTAAGCCATTAAATAAATATCAGAGATCATTTTGGATAGACCCGATTTCTGCTTCCGAGGCATTTTTAAAGAAGAAGAGCATGAATTAAAATCAGTGAGTAAGATCTAAAATAATAAAGTGGCATCTGACCACAAAAATGACACCTAACCTCAAAAATTCAAATAGTTTTATACTGCATATATATAAATGACAGACGGAAATGAAAATAAATATAGAAAAAATCCAAACAGCTGAAACCAGAGTCAATTGGAAACTATAGTAAAAAATAATATTTTTTTTAATAAAAAGTGTCCTATATTATTTCTAGTAGATACTTACAAAAATTTGTGTACAAAACTTCATGAATACCAGTAAAGTAGTTGTTGCGTGAAATTTATAATATTAGTAGGAATTGATATTTTAGCAGAAGCATTTCTCAGAGTAACTCCCAAGCTGTGTGCAGGTGAAGCCAGACAGCAGAGCGGAGAAGGCAGGCATTAGACCCGGCGATAGGTTGAAACGGATAAACGACATCGACACCTCAATTTTGACGATTCAAGAGGCACATCAGATTATTATTGAGTCCGGAGTGCATCTCAGATTGGCTGTTACCGCGTGAGTAGATCATTAACTTTATATCACTGAGTTCTATTAATGTGGGTAAGATCGCAATTTTTTTAAACCTATTAA
>JAPWLS010000684.1:0-23177 GCA_028551675.1 Tineola bisselliella
TATTAATTGCTTTAGTGTTTATTTATTTTTTATATTTTAGTATGTACAGGACTGATGTACACATCGGCAGTTATAAAGTAGTACGTCCTCGTGTGTGGTGGGCTTTATCCTTGTGTAATATTACACGTTAATGGCCGTACACATTTTTGTATTCATACACAATGTTTCGAACAAACAGGAGCAGGAAACTCGGCTTTAAGAAGGCAATGTTTTACTTAACCATTTACTAAGTTCCATCACTTTGAAGCCAGGTATAATGAGGATTGTTCTCTGTCCATTTGGACGGTATATACTTCTCTCAGATCGGCATAGTGGAAGCAACTGTCATCAGACCCAGAGCGTGGTCATTAATATCATTGCTTATATGAAGAATACAAAGGATGAAAATAGATATTGAAATTTTAAATAGACAATATTTGATTCTGTCATAGCTTTTGCGCGGTTTTTATTCTTTCATTACTTTACCCGACATGGTACAGTCGTTCGCTATCGTTATAGTGCGAGCTACAATCTTCAAATGGATACAGATAGATTATGGATTTGAAGAAATAATCATTAGAAAAAGAAAACTATATTTTTATTGTGCGTTCATTTGTTGAGGTACATTCATTGTTTCTCTTTCTATCGCTTATAATATACCTACAAAAACGGTATCTATTTGAAAATTGCCGTGAGTACGTGCGATCGACTCGTGAACGGTGCCACAAAGTATTTGGCCTTTTCCTTAATTAATTGTAGTTTGTATTACCTGAATTATATAATAAAGAATAGGCATATATATATTTTTTTGTGTAATTATATTTTTTTAATGTTTGTTTTGTTTTTATCTAGAAAATATATTGTGTACTTAGTTAATTTATAACGTAATTTATAAAGTAGCGACTTAATAATGTTATATAATATCAAGTCTTCCAAAATTGACAATAATTATGAATTAAATTGTAAGGCTTTAAAAAAATTGGATTTTCATGCACTAATCTTGTAGAAAGCACTTAATAAATTTTTAAAACTATTTTGGCGTTTCATTTATCCCGATCGGTTGTAAGCAACTTACATTTCCTTAAAAAGAATGGCTTGTGTGGGAGACATGTAACTAATGTAAAATTGGGTAAACAAAAATCATTAAAAACTTTATGAAACGTTTATTTCTTTTACAATAATGCCACAAACTACAGCGGACTCTATTAGTCGTAGATTTCGTTGGACCAAAGCGCTCCCAGACCGTTTTCTCGACTATATTAAAAATTCATACATCAAGTAAAAATTAAAAATTCTACATCATTATACAAATAAACTTAATTTTGCCACTAAAATTAATATAAATCAAGCGGTTTGGTTAAACAAATGGAACAAAATTTGATGGTTTTTTTATCACAATACAATGGGCACTGAGTTCCTCCCGTAGATCTCTATCTAATATACATAAAAGTTATCATAAAGTTAATCGGTACATTTATCATTTCAAAGAAGCAAACGGTCGCTTAGGAACAAGCGTGGACAATGTGCGGCGCCGAGCCATCTTCATTGCAGCGCCAAAATGCACGCATTGAAAACCAGTTGCTTTTTCGAAAATCGTAAATTTCCATTAAGCGTTCCAAATTTCTCTTTAGTTTTTTCTACATACCCACATCACAGAATGCAGGTAGTCAGAAAAGTTTTATTATACGACCACAAGCCACATACTAAAGAGAAATATTGTAACGAAATAATGGAATGTGCGATATATAGGTAAACATAATAATATTAATTCAATTAGCACACTAAATTAAAGATAATTATTAAAAACCAGTACTTTATGCAAACTACGTCCACGGCGAAAGGACAAGAATTGTGATCAATTTAAATACGAAATAAAAGCCTCTTATAAAATAAAATTAGTCCTAAATATTAAAATTATAGTAAATAATTTTTATTAGTTAATTTCATTATATTATAAAATTATTATTTATACATATATTTATTCATTTAATTAAAAAAAAAACCTAAAACCTACACTTAACGCTGATATTAATGGTGTTTATATTTGGGATCTTAGGATAAAACTATTTTTGTGCACAAGACAAATTTTTCTTCTAAATTTCATAATTATACTCCCTTTAGATAAAACAAAATTACATTACAATAGGTAAAAAAGGGAATAAACCCGTTAATCTACAAGAATTGGATAATTATTTGATTCTATTAAGCTAATGTAATGTAAGAAATCGCTTCAGTTTGATTTTTTCGTGACAATTTTTGCTATCAAAAAAAATGACTTTCAAACCAAAAGCTATCATAGACAGAAGTACAGACAGTCCTCGACTTGCGTCAAACAATTTTTTGACACTATTCCTCAAGCATACGTCAATTGTTTCGATTTCCGGCATAGGAGAATTCACTCGTCGCGAAGTTTTGTTCCTCCAAACACGACTTTGTTGTTGTAACCATTGGATCAAGGAGTTATTGCGTCTTTTAAGGCCTGTTATCTTTAACCTAAGCCTTGGATTTTACATGTAAACATAGCAAAAAATATGTCTCGACTTACATTCCTTATTTCGAGAACCTAACATGCCATAAGTACGAGGACTGCCTCTACTACAATTTTTTAATAGTACAGCTATTGCAAATCACAATTCTTGTCTACCTACACACATTCGAGTACACTATACATAATTTGTTTCAGTTAATTCTGCATGTACGTACATAGAACGACTCACTATACAATGTCAAATCTATATAAAATGTCTCTTTAAAAGAAAAATCGTACACCAAAAGCATAGTTCTCTAAAAAGATTACAAATAGTTTTAGAATTCATTATTATCCTTTCACATCACCAAAATATATATTTAAAATGAATCTTATCAAGATGAGAACAAGCGCTCACTTCCAAGACTAATACAGTATTGAATTTATATGTAATAGTTTATTTTGAGAAAATATGTAAGACTAAATACATAATATAGAAATATAGACACGGACTTATAATCCAATAAGAGTCATACACGAAATACAAAGAAAGAGAATTTAGAGTTTAAATAATAGAGAAGATAAGAGTTACTGAAATTCATACATTTCTCAAGTTTTATTACAATACTAAACCCAACTGACATATATAGTATATATTTTAGTGACACAAAACAATAACAGCGACATGGCCAGCAGCAATGGGTTTTAAATCCAACCCACAGTGTAGGTGCGACTGCGAGCAAAGTGCGTCAAGCGGCGCACGCGACGACCTGGAAATATAAAATATGACAATAATAATAATAAGCTATAAAACTAAAAAAAAACATAGCATTAATTATAAATATAGTTAAAGAGTGACCTCATTGGCATTTCAATTGTATAGTCAATATCTGAATATGTAATAACTTTAACATGTTTACATCTGGAAGATGAATTCCAGCCACAAACCGAAGCATTTTTGGCAGTCAAGGCACATCATCAGTGGACAGGGATAGACATTATAACCTATCTCTTTTAAAATAACCTATTATAGCAAAGTGTGGGAAACCAAATTACAGATTACTATTAACATAGTCAGGACTTACATTTTTTAATTCAACTAACTTCAAAATATAGTTCTCAATTTCGTGAAAATATGATGCTTTCAAAGATCTTCGAAAAACAACAAAGTACCACCACTTTCAAGTGGAACACCCGTGAAGTGACCTAGTCGTGTTTCGGGATCAGCTTGGAAGTAGCCGGGATAACGAGAGGAGTGTGCCCTGTCAATTTAGACAGAGCACATTCGTCTCCTCCAGCCAGCATAGTGGAGTCAACTGTTGCAAGCAGACACCTGTCTGTGGTAACAGTTGTCTCCACTCATGGACCGCACTCTAGCTTAACATCAGGCAGAGTGTGGTCATATGCTGGGCTATCAATAAAAAATTTCCGGTCAGCAGTGTCAATAGGACCCTATGAATTATTTTAATAGATTTTTCTTTACTTTCTTATACATTTTATTTCTTACACCATGAATATATGATTAATGTATAGATTAGACACATTAATTTGATTTCTTAGCATCATATATTCTCTCCACTTAGTCCTTACTCCACCAATGGTGCACCTCAAGTAGATCATTAAAATATATTATACCCATTGTATTTTTTTAAATAATCACGTTAATAGAATATTTAAAGATAGACACAAAGCACTTATTACAGTTAAGTATATTTAATTGATAAACCTATACAGTAAGTGTGAATCATAATTCCTGATATCCAGTACAATTGTAACCGCATTGCATTTTACCGAGAGACAGAATAAAAGGACACTTTATTAAGAACATATAAGAGGAAACAAATACAGGAATGGGTGTATCATGCCCACAATGCAGAATATTTTATATACATTTTTATGCAAAACAAATAATAATAACAATGCAATCGCATTGACTTAACTAATCCGCGAACTTCACTTTTTACGGCTCACTATCACGTTTGTTTAATTCGACGCTCAGACCGCGATTGCTGCAAAACTATCGAATATAAATGCGATAGTAAGCTGCGATTTTAAGTATGTAAGACTTACCGTGCACAAAGATGTCAAGGATTTACGCGCTGTTCTGGCTCCTGCGCTGCTGGCGTACTGAAATATCGGAATGCAATCCATTCGTCAAACAGACATACATTGAAGGGATAACACATCACCCCATATTCACCATTTTATCATAATATGAAATTATAATCACTGTTTTTTTGCGAAAACTTCAACTGACGTTCCAACTTTGTGCGCGCGCATTAAAACTGACAGCTGACAACAACGTTCCATTTACCGCGTAAAAAGTCGAACGATAGTTTTTTATAACTGTATTGAAAATATAGAGTTTATCCATATAGCGATACTTAAAGGATTTTTTTGAGAGTTTCCTTTAAATAAAGAAAAGAAAAATCAATTTTATTTTATTATAATACATATACTAATAAAATATAATAAAACGTACACATCTGCAGTTCTTATTAATTTCTGCAACTTAGAAAGTGCTGTTTATTGCTTAATAACGATTGTTTTCGCTATTTATTACGACGTTTTAAGAAGTTTGTCGTTCAATCGAGGTTACCCTATTAAAACTAATAACATGGTGAATATAAAAGATGTGCTTGTTTATATCAAGACAAATTAAGGGTAAAATTGTATTAATAATTCAATAAATTAAAATATGGGTAAATTATTAGTTTTTTTTTGGGAAATAAATAAGATCAGTGATATTATATATTGTGTACATATTTCTCTTCTATTGACGTCATAAACAATGAAATCACTGAACTCATAAACACCTCTCACTGTTCACAAACATGCTTATAACAAGATCCATTCAGTTAGTTTTGATCTTAAAACGCAAAACTCATGCGTGTGTCGTTAGTCAATTGTTTTTTGCATATAAAACAGACGAAAAGTTACACTAAGGGCGCGAAACGTAAACGACGATAAATCACTTTTAAAATGCGAGAATGATAAACAATAAGAGTGGGGGTTAAAAAGTATTATTAAATTATTACAAGGGGGGCGATACATAAATGACGTCACACGAATTTCATGATTTTTAACCCCCTCCCCCGTCCTTGTCGCAGCTGATCACATTTGTACAAAATACCTAGTGTATATATTGCAATTTTACACCTAAAAATTATTTAACACTAGATTTGCAAGACCAGTCAAAATGACTGGTCTTGCAAGATCAAATTAAAATCCCTACTGCGTATAACATTTTCTTTAATTCTTCTAATCTTCTTTAATTTATAACAGAAGAATTAGTTTTATGAATTTTATATTATTTTATATATATTTGTAACAAATATATACTTTTTTGGTTTTGGTAGAAATAGGTATATTTAAGCTGGTAAATCTAGTGTTAATTAAACTTTCATTTAGATTATTTTTCAATAAAATCAACAACAAATCAAACATACGTACCTACTTATAAAAATTAACAAAATAATGTTTCAATACTGGGATATATTATATTTTGAAATGTGATGTCTGGAATGACTGAGATGTACCCCCCCCCCCCCCCTCCATCTCTCTCTTAACGTGTGACGTAATTTATTGATGCCTCCAAATAAGTCCCGAGATTAATATTAAACGCGAACTTGATTAACTAATTTAAAAGTCATTACAAGGCTTACTATTCATTACGTTTATCTTAATTTTTATTACGACTGACAGCGACCAAAATGATGTCATTTCCGAAACGTCGTATTTAATATAATTAAAATAAATCACACTTTTAAATCAGAAATAATAAAAGAAATTTTATATGCAAAACCATTTTCACTAGTTCGGAGCTAACATGGGATGTGAGAAAATGAAACACGATGATAAAGTAAATACCCTGTCTCGCTTGGTTCCTACATTGATGACAGCGACATCTGATGGGGGATAGCCGTAACCAATATTAGCTAAAGCTCACTATTGCTGTTTGTACAGACCACAGCCGTATAATAATTATACCTCACATGGGGTCTTAGTTCAACAACAAAACTTGATATAACAAATAAAACAAAATGTCAGTACAAACATGAGCAATAGAAAGAAAAAAACCCAGTTATTATCTCGACCGAAACAGAATAAGCTTGAACGCATTCCCGCGAAATTGTTCCAAAAAAAGTTACCGATGCTCAATGGCGTATCATTTTATTATTACATAAGCGAGTCATTTCTCAACGCTCCCCTCTCGGCTAAAAATGTAATTAAAATTGTTATTTTAACACAATAGAAACTATTAAAATATAAAGAGAAAGTTAGTTTTTAATTTATTTTTATTTAATAGACAGATTATTATAGATATTTATTAAAAGAAGACAGAATTTAGAAGAAAAAAGTCGAGAAGTTATAATGTTACCTATTAATCAAATCAAACAAATTTACAATTGGCAACACTATTAAACTTGACACGTATTTAAAAATTTAGCCAATCAAAGATATATTATTAATTTAATTTGGAATAATATTTTACGAGACCGTAGTTTAATCACAAAAGATGCACTGCAATGTGATTGGTCTGAAATTAGCAACCCAAATTGCGTCGACCAATCACAATGAAGTTTTTTGTTTCGTTCATAAACCATACTTTAGAATTGACTTTTTTTGGCAAAACTTAATTAAATCTTATACTAGTACACTCATAAGCATAGTGTGAATTCGTTAGAGCCTAAATAACATTATTTATTAGCCGTGCTAAAACCCATTTTTCATTGAAGTCTACCTTTACTGACTACGTGGGCCGGCCTTTTGCAGATTGTTAAAAAATCTGAACTGTAGTCTCAGCGTAAGATCTTTGCGTACTGCAATGTAAAATTTCAACAATTTGTGTGATTGTGAATTTATGTTTTTATGAGTAATTTTGAATGTGGCATCCACTTTTTCAATGTCCAGACTCGAAACGAGACAAACTGTCAACATTTTTGAATTTGGAATCGAAAAATTGTTGCCACAATCAAAAAATATATAAATGCAGTGTACAGAGAGGGCTCGAGACACGCGTGAGTGATGTCATGTATGAAACACACACGCGTACTCACGAGTGGGGGTTCGGATTAACATCGGGTCTTTCCGCCAACACGATGCTCTCTCTCTTTCGCTCCGAGTCCGGCTCTTTCGTTGGAGTGACTGCTTCGGCACTTGGCGGGGTTAGGTTGAATATTGTATTGTCAATACCAACCGCGGGCGGACGGCCACGGGGTAAACGCAAACGCAACGATGCACTTGTGCGTTTATTTATGCGACAATCTGGCAAATGTTGTGTTTTATTTATATTTTTATTGTTTGATATTTTTAGTATTCTATGATATTAATCTCAATGATGGAATTAATAAAGCCATTTATTTAGAATTTCTCATAAAAAGTTCATTAAAATATTATCATAAATTGAAACCTATACGGAGCACATAGTGGAGACGATTGTCGCTCACAAACATTTAATTATGATAACTCTGATAGTGTGATCTTATACCAGACTATAAAAACCCTCTATATATTATAAACTTATTCATTATTGATTGATATTTCTCTATAACATAAAAAAGGCTTTATTAAATCTATAAGCAAACTGTAAATGAAACACAAATTGGTCAATTGTCTTAATTCGATTAGAATAAGCTAAATGGATGTTCTTTTTCTAAATAACTATACAAAACCAGTGCGCCATCTGAGCACTATATTCAACATGGACAGATGCGGCTGTTATCTGTGCATAGGAGGCTGGCTTAGCATACAAATACTGCTTTCAAACTGATACATTCACTTAGCAAATTACATTGGGCAAGAGACATCAAAGCAACTTAGTAAAGAAAATACGTCACAATCGGAAACAAAATTTGACAGCCGAATTAGTTCCAATAATGACCACCGAAACGATAACTTTGTGGTGCTGTAAGTATTTTTTACTTAAAAAAACAGTATTTCATGTTAAGATAGCACTCTGGATGAAGGGGTAAATATTCGATGTTTGTGTTACTATTTAGTGCGCACGCGCCGATGGCTATGTAGCGACCTCCGTACGGACGCCCCATCTGTCATATAATGAGTGAGAATTAAGAAATTGCGATTCATGAAGACTACAAGTTAATTTGATCACAAACTACAGCTGAATATCCCATATTCATTTTAAATAAATGATCTTTTAAATTATATTCATACAAAGACTTTTTAAGCACATTTTGGTTAAATTTAATTGCCCAAAACGATAGATATGAGAAAATACGAAAAAGAATTTGGTTAATTCATGACGTTTTTGAAAATGAAAATTTGTTTATACAATAATACATTTTAAAAAATAAACCTGCAAATAAATAATAATTAAAGAAGAGAGATTGAGATTGAATTCAGTCTCTTTAATCTCTGCCTACCCTTGCAGAATAAGAACGAAATTACATACACATCTCTGAATATTATAGTGATCAAACCAAGTCTAGACTACGAAGAATTTCGACATATAATAAATTCAAATATTATTCAAATCATCGATAACCACATTTATCAATCACGACCACATCACTAAAATGAAAAATTAACCCTTAGTCTGATTTAAAGGGAAAAAAAATCTATTACTTTTTCATCTTAGATTTAATTAGAGAAAATTTAATCATCAATTTTCTCAGTTGAGCCCGTCAAGCACACCGCGGCCGATCTAAGGAGTTTTTGAGGGGCGCCCGAAAAAAAAACGTTCTAATGAGTTTACATACAAAAGTAATTTAGATTTATTTTTGTGACAATAATAACTCAAATTTCTTTGTAGTCCAAACTTAGTTCTCTCTGCCAATCCCTTATAAAATAGTATGATAGCACAATGCGAATGTATATACTGACTTCTGTCGATGTTTCGTTGCAGATGGCTGGCGATGCGATGACGCGCGTCGCTGTACTCCAGATGTAGGCCCAGCCGCAGCAACGTCGGATTCTGCTCCACCAGGTGCGTGATCTCCATCTCGATCTTGTTCCCCAACACTTGTGACCGCTGCAAATGTTCGTTTTAACATGTTAATAAACAAAAATTACTCTTTTTATTACTGGCTTCAGATATCTATTAAAGACAAATGTCGAGTATTCAATTTATGTCAAAAAACAAAAAACTAATGACACATTGTCACAAAGATTTAAAGACAATTCATACACAAAAAAAAACAATAAATCTATTGGTTATGGCCGATTAGATGGAATATTCAACCATATACAGTAATGCCCCGCTATACTGTACTGTTAACTGAAATTCCCGCGACCATAGAGAAGTTGATGACTACACTATGTTTATACGCACTCTTTCGCGTATTTTTAATAATAAATTTGAATTTCGCGTTATAGTGAAACCGCACATAATGGGGTCGCGTAAAGCGGGGTATTACTGTATACGAGTTTTTATTTATTGTCTGGAAAGTCAACATTAACTATAGTTTAGATTACTAATTTTAATTTACATTTTTTGATAGAAAAATATGTCAACAAATATAGACAAATTGCCATTAGCTTCATATTAGGATCTCCTAACCAAAGATATCAGAACACAAAGAACACACTCGCTCAAAACTAGTACCCAACTTTTTCACAATAATATTATTTTTGACGCACCTACAAATATTAATAAACTAGCTTTTGTCCGCGGTTTCACTCGCATTTAAGTCATTAAATAAGTATCAGAGATCATTTCAATAGAACATTCATAAACAGCTAAGACTATAGTAAAAAATAATTAATTTTTTAAATAAAAAGTATCCTATGTTACTTCTAGTACCTCCAAAGTTTCATGATCATCGGTTAAGTAGATGTTGCGTGAAAACGTAACAAACAAACTCACATTTATAATATTAGTAGGGATAAAGAGTATAAGTAAAATCAATTAGTAACCTTTAACAACCGACTGTAGCACTAACAATTACAATTACAGTAACAATTACTATATTTCTTATAACACAAACTGAATTATATAAATACCTGATTGGAAGCCCTGAACTCCTCAACAGTTTTGGTGGCAAGCAGCGCCTTCACAAGTCCCACGACGCCGGGCGGACTAATGAAGTTGGTCTCGACATTAACAACCCGCAGGCCAGTGTTCGTCTCTAGCGCATCGGCCAGCAACTGCGCCGTACGATCGTTCAGGCCAACATTCACAAGCGACAACACCTCCAAGTGCGTATTGTTTTTTAATCCATCGAACAGCTTTTCTAGTTTTTCATCGCTTATATTCTGTAAAGTTAATATATAATTTGAGTGGAGACAGCAGTTGCTACAGATCAGTGTTGCCAACCCCAAGACACTAAAAAACAGCAGCTCACCAATAAAAAAAACAGTAGGTAAAGTAAAAAAGGCAGATTTCATACTGTCCTCATATAATTAAAACAATCACCTACTTTTATTAGTTACCAGGACTCACATACACTGTTATATACTAATATTGAACACAACATAATAAAAGACAAAAATCAAAGTAAAATTATTTTCCACTTTCATCCTCAATTGCCTCATCTTCTGTATTTTCAGAATCATTTTCCTTACATATTTTTGTTAAATTTCTTCATGTGTCTTTCTGTGGCTTCAAATAACAAGAGTAGATACTGCTATCTAATGTTATTAAAAAATATTTACATAGAGTAATAGGGTGGCGCTGAACGCTAATTGAAAAACAGTAAAAATTAGGAATGAAACAGAAAACAGGGGCATCAATCTACTGTTAAAACAGTAGGGTTGGTAACACTATACTACAAATACTATGCTTGCTTGAAAATACTCCGTCCAGATTGACAGTTTGAAAGAGTGACATCACATCCGTCATTTTAGTAAATTCCCACTATAGGAGACAGATTTTGATCATGTACCCTATAACCCTACTGCATCTGTATTTCATTAACTACCTTAATATTATTCCAATTGAGATCAGTGTAGTTCTGGTCATTGTCCCTCACTCGTTGTAGCGTCGCCTCGGGGTCTGTGTCATTGGGTGGGTCCATTGGGAATATCTGGAAACGAACAGATAATCATCTTAACCACAAACACACTTCTCCTAGAATGACGCTCATTGGTCAACACAATTGCGGGTTACACCAACTGTGGTGTTCTAAATCGATTACCTTTTGTTTAGTGGCTTTGGTGATACCATCCCAGCCCAGACCGACTGGCTGTCCTTTGTTGAGTAAAGAGGCGTGATATTGATCTTGATTCATCATAGAATGGAAACCAAGGATAGCTGAAAATATATTGTACCTCACTTAAATTAATGTTTTAATTTCCTTTCGTAATGTTTTGTATGGATTGTCGAAAACCTACGTTTACAAAAATTTAAAATAATCATTATATACAGAAAAAAAGTAGACTAAGACTTGTATTGAGAAATTACGTTCAAGCATAGATTCACTGAGTATAGTTCAAAACTCCAAACATTTCAGCCGTATGAAACAAAATAGACCAATCACATGCTTGAAAAATAGTTGACGTGATTTTTCTGCCTGGCTACTGTCACCTAGCTGTCATTACGTTCTGTAATGTAATGTATAAGAAATCGTTTCAATCATTCCTTATCAATATATAAATAACAAAAAGAAAAAAAATGCAAGTTCACAACGAAAACCTCAGCATATAAGGAAATTTTACTGTATTTTTTACTACTATGTATATATGTATATATAAAAAAACTATATTACCAGCAAGATCAATAATTTCCTCTTGACTGGCATCATTGAGTGCCTGGTCATACTCCTCTCCCAGATCAATGCTGATCTGTTCTTCAGCTTCACGAACCTTTTCAGGTTGAGGCGGCGGTATCCACTACAAGCAGAAAAGAATTATAAAAATGCTTTTATACAATTTACAATTATAGAAACATCGACTACTGCGCCTCTAAACTATTTCTTTTTCAGCAGATTTTTCAGAAAAGACTTGATGTAGTATTTTAGATAGATGCTACATCTTAATATCTCATACAATTTTTTTTCAATACATACTGTTAAGTTGACCTGTGACTACAGAAACAGTTTTTTACAACTACCCATTACCTATATATCCAACATATAGGTAGGTAGAATAGCTAAATCATATATAATAATAATAAATTCATTATTGCAAAAAAAATATTGTTTTCACATAGGCAAGCTTAATGCCATCGGCATCATCTACCAGCTAACCTTTGTCGGAGTACGCGGTGATATTTCGTGCAATGTGAGAAAAATAATAACTAAATATACACAATACATGCATTACATAAAATAATAATACATACTTAAATACATACATACTTATGAAGAAAAGTTATAAGTGAATTAAATAAATAGTAGAATTAAGAGATATTTTGTTTTGAGATAAAATGTTTGGTCAGAAGTCTTTAAAAAATGTGACTCGATGGAACCTGGTAGCATGTTCCATTGGCGGGCTGCAGATATCATACATAGCACATACAAACATTTTATTTTAATAACTATATTTACATCATGAGAATTTATACAATTTAAGTGCAGACAATCACCTTCTTCCCCCGTATGACTCCGGCCACATATGGCTTCACCTCGGGTCTATCCGGCGTCTCTAACGCTTGTTTATTGATGTGTTCTATTAATTTTTTCCTGTTCAGTGGTCCAGTGGGGTCTTTTTCGCAATCATAATTGTTCCTTTGTGAGGGCGGTAGAAAATTATCCTGAAATATTTGATAATTTTAATATATTGTATATGACTGTATAAAATACTCTGGCCAAGTCAAGTTAACATAGCCAGATGCCTTTACAGGTGTCTTTACTATGGGCGGTTGAAGGATACTATCAAAGTTGACAAAGCACAGTCCTTTTATACTATATTAGGTCCGTTTGTGGGTTAATTCAAAGTGTTTTTTTGTGCACTCAATTAGAAATATAAACTATTTTATATATTGAGGTACACTGTTCTTCTGACAAAGGATTATAGGGTTATACAACGATATGCTGAAGGGAATCAGAAAATAATTCGTTATATCAAGTAATTTGTTACAAGGAGGTTCGTTTTATACAGAGGTTAGGTTGGTCTACGACTCGTTTTAACAATTTAAAAAAATATATATTAATTTCAGCTTTATGCAGGTACTAATCTGCTTTCCCTGTTATAGTGAATGATTTTGTTAAATCGAGAAAATCGTTATATTGAGGGTCGTTACATTAAGGTTATTCTGTATAAGCTATTTGAAATACATTTTTAATAATATATTTTCTCATAATTTAACAATATTTTTTTATATCTTCCAGGTGTCTAATACATCATACAAGTCAGATTTTTTCTAGAAACTTCTAAAGTGCATACAAAAAACAAGATAACAATGTTATTACAAAACAATGATAAACTATGATTAATACGACAGGAAATTAACAACTACCTGTGTGTAATTTTTATTATAAATTTTTAAAAACAATAATTTACAAGGATGTTAGCTTAACAGATTGCGATAGATATTTGCAGACAACACTATCCCGACTTGAAGAGGCAAATGTGTTCCGAGTTACCTTTAATCAAAGAGCCTATCCTATATAGAGTATAAAGTATGAAATGTACACAATCAACAATACACAGGAAGTGTCTACCTACTTACTACCCTAATAAAACACATATGTCTATTTTTTGTGTTAGTATAACAATTTAAGTAATAACGCTACACATGAACGAGTTTCTTGGTGTATTTTTTCCGAAGCCGCAACTTCCTTTTCACACTTGAATAAAAACTCATGCATTATGCAAACAGTGATAATTAGTAAACAAACTAACAATTTTCGCTTTGTTCGCTAGTACTAGATGCTAGTACATGAAAATTATATTATGATGAGTCGGACTGGAATTTAATTATCTACTTTGATATTTTAGTAGTCTTAGGTGACTATGGGGTCAGAAATGACTCTTAAGCAATAATCTTTACTTAAAACAGAATTTTAATGAAGTGTTTATTCTAGAATTGTCCTTCACTTCTACTGTTTCAGAATAAGCGACATACTCAAAGAGATTCTACACTCAAGTAACTATTAGACTAGCCATTCTCAAAGTGTGTTCCGCGGAACCCTAGGGCGAAAATACTGCAAAAAATACCTACCAAAGGGAGATTATAAGGTTACATCTAAATATTACATTAATATGATTATTCATAAATACATATAAATCAGTTTTTTATAATTATATTAAGACTTTTTCCCCTGCCTGCTCGAGCATAGTTTCTGAATGCAAGACTAAACCCATTTGCATCTCAAGCATATATTATATTCAATTTTTCTGGGAACTATCACTGGGGTGTATATATACAATCAAATTAACAAGTCACTTTTGGAATTGGAACCATACGCATAATTTCAATTTTGTTGATTACTACTATTATGAATTAGCTTAAGAAAATAAAAATGGAGCAACACTAGAGATTGAAGTGATTATCTGAAGAAAAAATTAAGCCTTATTGGCTACTATAATGGCTGAAATATGTGGTTTTCTTTTTTATTTCTACTTAAATATTTTGATAAATCTGGTGTTTTTTTTTTCATATTTCTTCTTGAACAAATAGGTTAAATAATTTTGTTTTTCATTTGTTAGCATGTATCTTTCTTTTCTTACATAAAGATCTCAGAGTATAGTGTATATAAGGTTTAAACTAAAGCAAGAAATATAAATTTTATCTAAAAATAGTTTAGAACATCTGTCATTTCTTCATACAATATTAACAACTTAAGGCTCAAAACCAATAATCTTTAGTTAAAATTTACAGTTCATACTATAGTTTAAGTCCTGAATGTTTACTTAAAAATGTGTAGTGTATACTTACATCGGGATCTACTTCTTTAGCTAACATTGTCAGTTCCTCCTGCGTTAATTTCGCCAGGAGTTCATCAACATCAACTTCGTCATACTGTGATATATCTCGACCATATAATTTGGCTGGAGTCGTCATCGTTGTAGTTTTTGTACTCGATGATTTCTGAAAACAAAATTCACTCCACTTAATTTTTACTCACTTAACACCTAATAAAACTGTATTCTCGTCACTATTAAAGTTTATTAGACTGTCATTTAGATTCCCACACAAAATATTTATAGAATTACGTAAGAAAACACAAAAAATAGATAAATTCTACAATGCATTTACCACACCCACACACGATTCGATCGATAATACAATTTTTAAAGTAACCTCAAGTCATTAAAAGTTAATTATTTTGCGCATATTATTATAAACACAGAAAATTATATTACTTTTATTGGATACTTTATAAAATGCTTCAAATTTTTAAGAATCCCTATCAACGAGAAGTGCGAGCGCCACCTCCGTTTGTCAAATATGGACTAAAATGAAACGAGCGAGAAAGGTAATGAATCTTGAATGAGCGACAGAGACAGAAAAAGTAGTAGGGTCGACCATAGACCATATTCATTACGGTTTTACCGGTTTTTTTTATCATGAATAGCCGGTTGGACGTACACTTTCTGAAAATCAAAGAAATGAAAATAAAACCGGTTACTCCTCCAAAGGCAGTAATTAGTAAAAGGTAATGTTTTAATTATTTTTGCACTTTTACATTATTAAGTAAGTAAAGATTGTTTTTAGGTTTCTAGTAAATAAAAAAAAACGTATGTATGTACTAAGTTTATCAATGATCATTAAATCGAAGATAAGATTGCGCAAAATAAGTAAATAGATTGATATGTAGTGCACATAATCATAATCAAATCAATGTCTAGTTTCATACAAGGGAAGTGAAAGAAAATGTCGAAATCATGGGAAAAGTACCTTTTGACAATGGAATTGCCCTCGCATGTTTTATAATGATCTATAAACACGAGGTCGTGACATTTCTGTGTCAAACTATTGTTGCAATGTTCTATAACGGGTGATTACGCAATCATCTATTCTAGCATACACGAATAGTACCACTTTAATATGATAGATTGTACGTAATTTACATTTCCTATATGTTTTATTACATTATTGTAGTTTTAGTAAGGATCCTTTTTCCCTCTAATATATATAGCATATATTGATCAGTGATAATGTAACATTCAAATGGAGAAAGAATTTTTGAAATCGGTTCAGTAGTTTTTGAGCTAATTCGTTACACATATACAAGTACATACAAATCTTTCCTCTTTATAATATTAAGTATAGATATAGATAAGTAGTTTATAGTACTTGTAATAGATACTTAAATACATTTCGAAAGCTTTGCAGCCTTTGTGGTTGCAATGGAACATCGAAAAGTAAACGTGAATTATTAATGTCGCGTTTTAAGTTAAATCACGTTCGCGAGTAATCAATAACTAAGTTTGAAGACTATCCAACTAAAAGATCGTAATAAAGGGTAATAAAATAAATAACTACGATGTGTTATGTAATTGTTTTTAACGACGAAATCTTTACGTCAGAAAAGACTTGCTCTAATAATTGTAACCTATAAACGCATGCGCAGTGTGTAATTGAAATTCAAAAAACGATAGAAATATAAATCGTCCATGAACTGCTATTGAACTCGCGTGGTCTTGTAAAAAGGGTAGAAGTGAAAGGACGCATTGTTTGCTTCGAGTTAGATAAAGGTCTTAGCAGTCACGCGTGTATCCTTTCTGTACACCTTTGTTTCAATTGTTGCCTTGATTATACATCTTAAGTTAATTCATCTGTATTTTGAAACACATTATAACAATCGATATATTAATAAAAATGTTTTAAGTTTGTTACAACTTAACAAGATAAATGAATACTGTGACGTACGTTTTAATTAATGCGGATGGTATCTTGATTAGTGATAAACGAAGTGGTATTGATTGATTGATTGCAATCAATAAGACAGTTGTTCCTGTTGACCGCATGATGCGCCGACGACGGCCGCTGGCCAGCAGCCAGCCTGCTATAATTGGTGCCGGTCGCGGCAGAAACACATGTATTCTTAGCTCTCGGCCACTGGCCTTCTTAAAACACCAATGCGATTTGTTAAAAAAATATATTGTTATGTATTGCATTTGTCATTCGTACTTGCACTTGACCTACTGACAATCGTTAGGGATGTGCTCTAATTCCGGATGTTACCGATTCGTTGAAGGTGAATGGCCTGGCGATCGAAAAAAATATTTTGACATTTATAATATGACATAGCACATAATTTTAGTACGTGATTTGTTAAGTTGAAAATAAAGATGAAAAATTTACCATACGGACCACCTCAGGCGGTATCCCCGCTAATACGTGGTGTAAGGTTTGCGCTTTTAATCGCTGGCATTTTTTACGGAGTGAGCAAACAGAAAGTTTATAACAAAATCGAAAAGGCTCGCCTCGAGGAAGAAGCCAAGAAGAAGATCATACGGGATAAGATATTGGCAATTGAAAAAGCTAGAATAGCAGCCGAGGAACGAGAAAATGTTAAATTACTAGAAAGTGGTAAATTGTTTGATCCACCAGAAACACGCTAATTATACTCCGTCGTCAATAAATATCTACATAATAGAAATTATTTTAATAAATTAATGTATTTTAACATTGGTAACATAGTTTTATTTGCTTATTACAATACATGAAACAAAATGGAATTTTAAAATCTATATATATAAAACTCAAAGGTGACTGACTGACTGACTTAGTGATCTATCAACGCACAGCCCAAACCACTGGACGGATCGGGCTGAAATTTGGCATTCAGGTAGATGTTATGACGTAGGCATCCGCTAAGAAAGGATTTTGATCAATTCCACCCCTAAGGGAATAAAATAGGGGATGAAAGTTTGTATAAATCTTATTAGATTTTCGACTGATTCAACTGAAATTAAAGATTGGAGTTACTGTGATGAAGACGTTTTTACACACGCTAAACAAAAACAAAGCCGCAAAAACTATACCTAATTAATAATAATACTTCTTAACGGGAGCGAAGCCGCGGGCAACAACTAGTAGATTTATAAATTCCAAACACGATATTTAATGCTAAAATTATCTGTGAATAGACTTACTACTTATTGACAATGGTTTAACTTTCTCAAGGCGCCATGCTTTTCATTATTACATAGACATACGTACTTTTTAGTAGTGTAATACTAAATTACGTGAGAATTTATCGACTTTCTCTTCTATGTGTTTAGACTAAGTCGAGCTTTTATTATCGACATTGTTATCATAATTACAATGTGTTATGTAGTATAATAGTTTGCATTGTTTCTTCTTCTTTTTTTATTAATAACCTTAGATGCCTAATGAAGATAATTCTGTCAAAGTCTAGTATTCGGCAAAATAAGTAATTACACAATTTTAATACAAACGTAAATTCTCATGTTAAAAAAAACAAATGCAATAATACAAAGAGTTATCAATAGCGACTGTTCGAGTTATGTGAACTTAATGTTGACACTCAAAAATACCCCAGGACCTATTTTTACCAATTTTTTTTACTATATTCATTTCTTGTAAACCAACAGACAGATAGTATTATATTTGCATTTATATTTCTTATAAATATAAATTAAAATATAATCTTAATACGACAAGAATAATATAAAAGAAAATTAATGTAAAATTTTCTCAAATGGGTCAAAATGACTTATTAGTAAATCTAGTGTTGACAATATAACTATTTTATAATATCGGTGTGATTTTTTAATTTCACTTCTAATATAAATCACGTATTTAATTTCAAAGCCTGAGTTTCCTGAATTATCAATTTATATTTTTTATTTTTCAATTCCTTAAATCATATTTGTAAATAATCTTAAACCCACTAAATTATAAAAATAGTTAAACATGCAATCAAAACATGAATTCGAATGCGCTATATTTGCATATTAATGCAGTTTGTAACGGATCTCCAACAAGGAAACTTTAGTATCTCAAAACGATTGTAAAATAACGGCCTATGCGAGGGGAACACAAGTCAACCAAGCAAGACCTACTTAGTGCAATGGACTCGACCCAGTGTTGTTCTCAAAGCTCACATGTTTGGATGTAAGTATAAAATTTGCATAGTGTTGTCACGAATATTGTTTAGTAAATTTAAAAGGCGTTTATTATTTTTGATAGCTATACACCCATTGTAAATCGTAAAGTATTTTTATTAGAGATGTGCCGATTATGACTTTGGCCGACTAGCCGACTAGCCGATTAGTCGGTTGTAAATAAGCCGACTACGGTTTAGGGGATTCCCGTGACGCTTCGTTTACAGCTGATTCACTGCAATTTCAGTCACTACTGACATGTGGACAAATATAAATAACAAAAAAAGTTTTTTGAGTTTTACAGCTCACTAGTTTGACGATAGTTTCAAATATCATCACGCAGAATTGCAATATATGTCATTAAATATTATGTTGATTTGTTTTTTAATTAAGATACTAATTTTGTTTGATAAATGTCATCAATATATTTTCTTTACAAGGAAGTAACACATACATTTTATTGAGAAATAGACACAAAGTAAGAGGCCGGATAGTCGGCGCTTTTTGCCGATTAGTCGCCGACTACGATAGTGGCCGGATAGTCGGCTTTACCGACTAGTGGCCGACTAGTCGGAACATCTCTAATTTTTATGCGTCTATTATTTTTTTAAATTGTTTTTAGAGAAATACGTAAATAAATTCTTAGCGATAAGTCCGCCATCTCTTCTTGCTAGCTTGCTGTATTTTACTATATTATTAAATAATAAATAAATTAAAATTATCATATAGATGGAATAAAATTTGTAAAAAAAAAGTACATCACTAGATTATTTTTACTTCACCATACACGTTACGCGTCGTTGCCTTTGCTGGGTTTTAAAGGAACGAGACCGGGCTTAAGGCGGGTTTTACTTGTTTAATAAACATTATAAAAAGTAACTTTACCTTTTGATAAGATATTTTCTACCATAAAACTCGTTAAAGGCTGAAGCCATTAAGTTAAACACACTAAAAATTGTCTTAAATTATTGCGTTTAAAGACTGCATTTGAATAAATTAAAAGTTATTTACTTTACTTGAAGTGGTTCATAGTTGCAATTACGACAGACAGATTGCAACTCTAGATTGCTAGCTCTAAGGGAAAGGAACGTTTTATTAATGCATAGCAATGCAATAATTTATAATGCAATAACGTAACGAGTTTCGCATACTCATAGCTTGTATTCTATAATTTTAGTTTTATATGTGTTTCTACAATTAAATCTGATATTTCAAGGTATATAGCAGGGGTGGCCAAGCTCCTTAATAGTCGGAGACATTTTTATAATTTGAATTTTTCGCAATTAAATACGTATTTAAAAGATATGCAAAAAAAAGTATTAAAAAAAAGTTGCATTTGATCTTTCATGTTTATTGTCAGTAACTTAAAAGACATTTTAAAATACATACAGAACGATAATATTTTTTAAAAATATTATAGCACAAAATGAAAAGGGAACTCGGGTACATTTATTGAGAGCCACAAATAATCATTCAAAGAACCGCAGGTTGGCCCTCCCTGATTTTGTTTGACTTGTAGGTTGTATGTATTTTCTTATTGATATTATAGTAAATAATTCAAGTTTATATTAATATATTATATATATTAGATACAAATGAATGAAAATACAATTACGATTCAGCTATTTATATTACATTTTTGTAGATATATTTAAGAAAACACACATGTAGTAAATAGCAGGGGTCGGCAACCTATGACCCGTGGGTCACCGAGTGACCCATTCGGTAGTTTCAAGTGACCCGCTCTAGTTTCGAAAATAAACTATAAGATATACAAACATATTTTTTTGGTCACAAGTTCAACATCAGGGGAGCCATTGATATCGTAGAGAAAGTTTATAAATAAAGTTTATTTAACTATGTTTGTAAGTATTTTCTTAATAAAATATATCTTATTATTTACTAAAATGCTGTTTTAATACGAAAATATCTCTGACCCAAATGTCTCTTTAATACTTGCATTTTGGTTAATTTTGACCCCTGCTATATAGTATAATGCAATTAAACGCTTTCTTCTACAAAATTACAATAAACGATCCACTCTCGATTGCCGAAACTCTCAATCTACATAACACAAAGTCATTGAATTTTCACTCGCAGCCGATATAGCGTGACGAAAAGTTTCTAAAATACACCGAATCCATTCGTTATGACACTATTGTTAATAATAAATTCAATTATACGTATTTTTACATCGAATCAGTTATTAAATAAGACGTAATTCATATAATTTGTATATTTTATTTATAGTTTTTTTTTCGGTCATAATATTACTTTTTATCTCAGTTGCTTAATAAAACTTATTGAATTTAAAAGATTGTATGCGACTTACTATAGTACTTATTTTATTTTAATTTGACGTTTTTGTATAGTCGCCTGACATGCTGTTAACAAAGACAAATGTGAGAACAGTCTTCTTTGCTATACCAGCTGGAAATGAAATGAATGAAATGAAATAAAAATCGTTTATTAGCATAGGCACTAAAGGCGTGCGCTTGCTCATCGTCAGAATCTTCGGAAAGGCGTATGACGAGAAGAAGGACCACAAGAAACTCGCCAATCTTAGCCTGTACATAAAATAATTAACAAAAAAAAAACTTAATTCTCATTCAGAAAAAAAGTAAGTCACATAATTCTCAATAATACATAATTCACAAGAATTAAAATTAGATCAGACCCACGGTGCAACCACACAGGTATCAGCCCACAAGGAGAAGGGCAATACGCACCACCCAGATTAACAAGGACACTCATGTCATACCTTTAATGTGGTGGTGCTAAAATGTACCACGAGATGGCGTATTAGTCCTATAATAGTTAAAAATATTCAAAACATCAAATGAAATAAGCAAAATAAACCGATTTTTTTAAATTACTTGAATTATGTTCGTAATCTGTAGTTCAAATTCATGTTAGCATGAGGTCAAGCGAAGTATGGCTGTGGAGTTAGTATAGAAAAAACACTACCAATTAATTACATAAATTAAGAAATAAAAACTGAATTTGAAAGAGATATATTGGCAAAAATTAATAGATGTTTAGTGAAACTGATGTGTAACAATATTGCTTATTAAAATCGATTAAAAATATAATTATCACAATGCATTGTGGCAATCAAAAAATCAGAAGAAAACAAGAAAGATGACACTGACAGAATAAACGTCGAAACCCCAAATCTTCTTAAACAAGTATTTTCGGCTTGTAGAATCGACCGCCACAGATGTAGTTTTAATGTATATAATAAAGAGAGAAATTTGTAATTTGTCCGCACACATAGGCACACTCAGTACTGATAAATACCTTTTACGCTATATGTCATAAATAAAAAATAACTAAACTTCTCAACTAAAGAAAATACGATACGAAAAGTTTTACCTAGAAGTTATGGATTCCCTAAATGACATGACACGATGACCAAGTATATTACTTGTTATTCTTCATTTCTACCTCATTGACTTGACAAATTTTTAATAGTACCTCAGCAACAAGATGAGATGGAAATTCAGAAACAATATCTGCTATTGCTTCAAAATAATTTGTATATCGAGGACTTTTTTAGTAGGCGTTAAAGTCTCTTTAATTGAAGACCGACCCATGTATATCTGGTCAAATACTTCAAGATGTTGCATTGTAACCTTCCGACCAGACATATTCTTATCTAGAAACATATTCTCTTTAGAATTTTTGTAATTCTTTCTTATTAGTTTCACAAACCTCTGTATTTATGTATTCAATAATATTTATGTGAATTTATAGTATAAAGGAAATTTAAAAAAATAATGTATAATTACATTTCATTTCTAAACTT
>JAPWLS010000136.1:0-14648 GCA_028551675.1 Tineola bisselliella
ACACCTACCGACGACGCATCGCACGCCACAAACACGGGCAACTTCGGATCATAATGCATCAAAACCCTAGCATTCTTCAAGTGCTCCTTAATGTTAATAAATGCTGCTTCACATTCATCCGACCAAAACCATACTGAATCCTTATGCAACAACCTGTACAAAGAACTCACAATACTACTAAAATTTTTAACAAATTTAGAATAATAATTCACTAAACCTAGGAACGCTCGCAACTCCGATACACTAGCCGGTCTGGCTGCCGCCAGCACCGCGTCTATTTTATTTGCCTCTGTGTGTAAACCCTCTGCATTAATTACATGACCCAAATACGAAACATTGTCCTGAAAAAAACAACATTTTTCTTTAGCAATACGTAAGCCACAATTATTTAAAATTTCGAATACTTTATATAAATTTTGTATATGAGATTTTTCGTCGACGCCCGTAACAATCAAATCATCAATAAACACACCAACATGAGGTAATTTAAATAACGAGTCCATAATGCGTTGAAATTTATTGGGAGCTGTTTTAATTCCAAACGGCAATCGGTTATAAATAAAATTCCCTTTATGTGTCACAATGGTACATAATTTGCGTGAATCATCATCTAAAAGTAATTGTGTATACGCGCTTTTTAGGTCAATTTTACTAAATGTTTTGCCACCCCTCAAGGAGGCAAACAAATCCTCAATGCGTGGCAACGGGTACTTATCATCACATAACACAGGATTAAGGGTTACCTTGAAATCGCAACAAATCCTAATACCACCCGAGTGCTTCACCACGGGCACTATGGGGGTGCCCCACCCCCCTACGTCCTCTGCCGGGGACAGTACACCTTCATTCACCAACCGATCAATTTCCGCATCGACCGCCGGTCGCAAAGCATATGGCACCACCCGTGCTTTGCGCCAATAACTTAATTTAATCTTAAATTTATTAAAATTACCGGGTTTAAATACATTATTAAATTTTTGTGCAATTTTTAATAAAATGTCATCAGATTTGTTCATATTAATATTGCAAACAAATGGCATACTAATTATTTGCAATATTAACAAACATTTCTTATTTGCAATATTAACAAACATTTTAATTGCACTAATAGATGAACCGGTATCCACCAACATATTCAAATAATAACCATCTATATTTACTTTGTAATACCAAGGGTTGTCAGGCCCTAATATTGACTCATTTAATGTATATAAGGTTGGTGTTGATACCACTTCATCCGACTCCGAATCACTATTGTTAACGCAATACATATTAGATAGTTTTTTACACATATGGCTAATATGTCCCACTTTATCGCACTTAAAACACTTGGCCTTTATAAAATTACACACATCCGGACTATGTTGTTTCGAACCGCACCGAAAACAACGTTTAAAAGATCTATTTACACTCGCACTCGACGCGTCGACAGCTGAGCGGGCTCCCATAACCCGCGAGAGGCGCGCGCGGCTGCCGCCGCGCACCGCCAAAACCGCGCCGCCAGCGCTGCTCGCCACTTCCGTGTCGAAGCTGCCTCGCGCCGTCCATGCGTCACCCAATTTTGCCTCTTTTTCGGCCGCCTCCAATGCGAAACTTAAGTTTAATGCACGCTCGTACGTCAGTTTGCGATCACTTAACAAACGCTGTCGAATTTTCTCATCATTTATGCCATATACAAACTGATCTCTCAAATTTTCTTCTAAATGATCTTTGCCTTTAAAATTGCACGATTTAGCAAGTTTCTTTAAATTTATCAAATATTCACTCAATGATTCCGACGAGCGCTGCTTGCACGTTCTAAACTTAATGCGTTCCGCAATTTCTGATGATTTAGGGCTGAGATGATTTTGCACTAAAACCACCAACTCCTCAAAACTTTTCGATTCGGGTTCTTCAGGACTGCATAAATTGTTAATTAACTCATACGTTTCATTGCCCACTAATGCGATTAAATACGAAGTTTGCAAATCCAGCTTGACATCATTCACTGCGAAGAATGCTTTCACTCTCTTTACATAATTTTGCCAACTGTCCTCTGTGTTAAGTTTAAACTCTGGTATGTTGCACATCTTATACTGAGCCATTGGTTAATTTCTAACACTATTATGCAGCGATTTCTCGTCGCCAAATGTGATGTTTGTGAGGAGCGAAATAACGACGCCGAAGTCCGAGACAAAACTGTTTTTATTTAAGTACCCTCCACCAAATATTATTACTAGTGATGGGCATACATTACAGAATTTCTATTGAAATGCTCTCTGATACTTATTTAATGACTTAAATGCTATAGTTATTTATATAATAATAAATTCTTTATTGTACCAAAAATCACAAAAGGCGAACTTAATGCCTTAAGGCATTTTCTGCCAGTTAACCTTTGGGAGATGTGAGCGGTGATGTTAATAGTACAGAAAAGTAAAATAATAGAATAAATACAAAATAATACACAAATAATTTTGATTATTAACAAATAATTACACCAAATAAATATAATATGACAATATAAATATACTTATAATTATGTCAGAGGATCTTGTTATTCTGTTTATGTAGAAAGTGCTTATGGAGATTGTTTTTAAAACTGTTTATGGTGGCGGCCTGTCTGATCACAAGAGGCAGTCTGTTCCACTGGCGAGCAGGAATTAATATATAAATTAACTAGCTGTTGCCCGCAACTACGTCTGCGTAATAATGAATGAAATAAATCTAATAAGATTTATACAAACTTTCATCCCCTATTTTATCCCCTTGGGAGTAGAATTGATCAAAATCCTTTCTTAGCGGATGCCTACGTCATAACATCTACCTGCATGCCAAATTTCAGCCCGATCCGTCCAGTGGTTTGGGCTGTGCGTTGATAGATCACTATGTCAGTCACCTTTGAGTTATATATATTTAGATATTAGACAATAAATTATAAACTTTACTTCTTATCATTTATTACTTATATTTTAGGAATTAAATACGAATTACGAATGTGAACTTAAAAATACAAACGTAATATTTCTTAAACAAAAAACAATTGAATAACTGACAGCCCGTTTGAGCGCCAAAATTAGACTCAGACATCGGAACAGCTAACAACCAAATCAACAACTAAATTATCTAAAAGTATATTTAAGGTTAGGGTTGTGTGTACTTCGAGAAAGGGGTAACTCTTGATATTGTGATAAAAATTTGTTTTCATACACAAACCGTCTCCTGCAGGAAAATATTTGTATTTTTGATTCTAAGGAGGAAGACGTGATTGGCATTTTAGCTATTGTAGATGCAGTTTAAGCAGAAAACATAAATTTCGGGTTAAACCAGCATTAAGCTCAAACGGGCTGTCAGTTATTCAATTGTTTTTTGTTTAAGAAATATTACGTTTTTATATTACATATCACATTGCACCACGTGTTGTTGAAAAAGAAATTTCGAATTCCAACGTGGCGCCATCTATGAGAAGTTCACGATAGATGGTCCGACAGTTTTCTGTAAAAAATCTTATTTAAGGCGCCATCTGTTCGAGACTTATGAAACTTACGATTTAAAATAGTTTATTGTTAATTATAAATTATTAAGACCATTAATCGAAATATAAACTATCCTATATCTCAAGTTAGACCAAATTACACATAAAATGCCAACTTTCATCGAAATCGGTTGACTTGGTGAAGAGTTCACTGGGAACATACATATGACACTGGATTTTTATATATTAAGATATCACCTCTCGCAATGTCAAAGGTTAGCTGGTGGATAACCTGTATGTGCCAGAGTTTTTGATTGTCGTTCGTTTTCCAGATACAAGTGCTCCTACTGTGATAAACAATTTCATCAAAAAACTGGACTGACGATACACGAGGACTCGATACATTTCAAGAAACGCGCTTTTGTTTGTCACATATGTAATAAGGTGAGTCTATGTCGCCTTCAGAGGGCGCTTTAGTCGTTTAAAATAAGTCATAAATCACACATCTTTAATTTGCATAGTCAGATAGGCATATGATGAGATGAAATTACAAGTAACTCGTCAATCATAGCCTGTTCAATATAATGTTAGTAGCTACTCATAGATACATTTTTGCTTAATTTGCAGCATCTTTGAAAATGTAAACAAAACTAGTACCTAAGTATATATAAGCACACAAACATACACACAACCAGATCAGATAAGTATGGGGTATGTTAGTTCCTCTTAGTTAGTTTCACGCGTTAGTTAAATTCTTATTAGACAATCAAGTCATAGACAAAATTATTGTCAATGAGTAGTGATTTTTCATAGAAATTGAACTGTGGGCTTATCACGAATTTTAGTCTGGCTTTCGAACCGAGTTCGCTTCAAGCGATTTGTATGGAAATTTGAGCAGCGCCACCGCGTGCGGATTTGGAACTACAATATTTTAGATACTTTTTGTTACGTCTCGATCTTTCGTTCATTTGATAGATTGCTGGTGCTCGTTAGTCGTTAGTAAAAATTCATGATCCCGATTGCTAACGGATCCGTTTTACTTGTGACAGCTCGATTCGAAAGCCAGACTAATTCGTGATAAGCCCACTGGTAACCATTAAGTGACAAAGGTTTTTCTAATTCTCTCTTTATTTTCAGGATTTTATAAGGAACGATCGTCTTAAAAAGCACATATTGCATGATCATGAAGGTGTACCGAAACCAAGAGACCATATTTGTCCATATTGTGGCAAAGGATTCACTGTGAGTATTCCCGCTCTGTGTTGGAAGGAGTTGGCAACTGACATATGCTTTTTTTAATTTAGTATTTGCTTGGATGTAATTCGATGTCTAAGCTTAAGTTAATTTTGGCGCTCAAACGGGCTGTCAGTTAGTTCATTTGTTTTGCAATTGTTTTTGTGTGTTAGAAATATTACGTTTTAAGTTCACATTGTAAAAGATATTTAATTCCCAAAATATAATTAATAAAGAAGTTGAAGTTATTAAGAGAA
This sequence comes from Tineola bisselliella, assembly GCA_028551675.1. Taxonomy (NCBI): domain Eukaryota; kingdom Metazoa; phylum Arthropoda; class Insecta; order Lepidoptera; family Tineidae; genus Tineola; species Tineola bisselliella. The sequence goes on from JAPWLS010000136.1 coordinate 4,945, forward strand.
GCATATAGTATTTATTTGTTTAAAACTTTTTTGCACTTCATACAAAAGGCGAACTTAATGCCACTGGGTTACTAGTTAACCTTTTGGACCAGCAGAAAGGTTGAATTCGGAAGGAATAGATGCAGATAAAGAATAAACAAGAAAAAACAATAAAATTTAGTTTACACACACGCACACATATAGTCATTATACATTATACCAGCCATTCTCAAAGTTGTGTTTCGCAGAACCCTAGGGCTAAAATACTGCAAAAAATACCTACCAAAGGGAGATTATAAGGTTACATCTAAATATTCCAACTAAATGATTATTCATAAATATATATAAATCAGTTTTTTATAATTATATTAAGGGTTTTTCCTTCGCTAAAAAAGTTTGAGAACCGCTGCACTATACGAATGAAAATGTAGACGGGAGTCCTATTAACATCATAGGTTATCTACAAAATTGCAATTTAAACTTGTCATTGTGCATAGTTTGTTTGTGTGGATTTTTCATTGTTGTATTGAGTATCTCAGAAAACAATTACATGAGATGGAGATTTATATTAGTACCGCTTATGTCAGTAGGACCAGATGATATGGTTATAATTAATATTCTATTTATTTATTTAGACACACACAAACAAACAGTTAACAAACCATAACATGAAAGTAACAACTACACTAGACCAGAGAAATAAAGCTAAGTTTGTTAACCTAATAGTTGTGTTACATCTGAAGAAAACTATATACATTATGATTAACTACGAACGCCAGTCTGCTGCTCGAACATAGAGTGTTATAGGAAAGCCAAGTGCAAAATAGACTTGAGCTTCTTGGGCTTCAAATGGAACAAATCAAGATCAGTGACATTTTCATATAGATCGTTAAAACTGCGACACATTTTGTTTCAGACCCAATCGATACTGAGTAACCATATAAGGACTCACACAGGAGAGAGGCCGTACGAATGCGAGTATTGCCAGACGTGCTTCAGGCAGCCGACGGCTCTGAAAACGCACATAAAAGGCGTGCATCAGAAATAAATTATTTTTGAACGAATGTTGCTTTTTATTGTTTTTGAACGATATTCGTTACTTCTGGGGGCTTATCACGAATTTAGTCTGGTTTTCGAATCGAGCTGTCACAAGTAAAACGCATCCGTTAGCAATCGGGATCATGAATTTTTACTAACGACTAACGAGCACCAGCAATCTATTCAAAGAACGTTCGAAAATTAACAAAAAGTATCTAAAATATTGTAGTTCCAAATCCGGACGCGGTGGCGCTGCTCAAATTTCCATACAAATCGCTTGAAGCGAACTCGGTTCGAAAGCCAGACTAAAATTCGTGATAAGTCCATAGTTTTGTTTAAACTGTCAAAGTGACAGTTAATTCATTCAGTCTCAGTTTAACAGTGAGAATGTTATTAGTAGTATTACAATGGCTAATAATTCAATTCTGTTAAAGCTAAGGTCGTACTAATATCATTTGTGAAGTAAAGAATAATCCAATACCGGTTCTCGTAAACGCGACCTTTGAATTGAGACTATCTTTAAATCGGTTTTGTAAAAATGAAGTTTCAATTAGAAGGTCACAATATAAGTAAAAATTCGAGCTAAACTTTCTTAGGTATTTAAAAAAACGCCTTTAATATTTAAGAATTTGGATAGCTAATCTTTAAAAAAAATAACGAAGAATCGTCGAGAATATATTGTAGAGATTGTTGCCAAAATTGCCTATTACAAATTTAAAAAAAAAAAAACATGGAATTATACAACCAATCATGTCTGTATGGACTTGTTCCCTTTGCCTTAAAATATAAAAAAAAACAAGTGTCAATAACTCAAAAATTTATTTAAAATGCTTAATAAATTACCAAATTGAGTGGGATTTTTCTTAATCTAGGATATTCTTATTGGTCAAGCTATCTTTAGGCAGAGTCCAGTCACCATTAAGGTAGCTCTACATTTCATATTGCCTAAGTCAGCCATTCTCAAAGTGTGTTCCGCGGAACCCTAGAGCTAAAATACTGCAAAAAATACCTACCAAAGGGAGATTATAAGGTTACATCTAAATATTCCGACTAAATATTACATTGCAATATGATTATTCATAAATACATATAAATCAGTTTTTTATAATTATAATATTAAGGCTTTTCCTTCGCCAAAAAAGTTTGAGAACCGCCGATCTAAGTTGTACATATTATTGTCTCTTATTGAAACTACAAGTTTACGTTTATCTTCATATTTAAATTACAAAATTTGCCTGTAACTAGAAGTATTCCTTAAAAAATAAAATAAAAGAGACAAATAAACAATATTTTAATTCTTGTGGTCCATGATTTACGGGTTATTTATTTTTATCTTAATTAAAATTCAGATTTTTTTGTTATTTATTCCATGTACAGACTATGATTGACGAGTTTTTTGTGGTCTTAGTGTCTGAGCAAGCGCACGCCTTTAGTGCCTGTACTAATAAACTAATTTCATTTCATTGCAATCAAAAAACGTTATACATTACTGATTAATACTGAATTTTTTAATCATTAAACTAACACAAAATGCATTTATGATGGAAAGGTTAAAAAGAAAGGACTCACCAGTCGCTGAGAAGCGAGGAGGAATAAGGATGCAATAACGAAATAAAATTGGGACGACTATAATTTTTAAAATAAATAAATTACTATAAAATAACAATAAAAACTGTCATTTACTCTATTTAAATATATTACATACATATATAATATTTCCATTATATTATTTTTAAATATAATTCGATTGAGCCGGCTGGAGTCCTAGTTTTGCGTCACTATTATCTGATAGCAAACATGACGTAAAACCGAGCACTACCTGTATTGAAATTACATAGACTAAAAATCTTTAAATACACCATTTAACTTCAATAATAATTAGAGATTCCTTTAACGTGACACCTGTATGCACAAAAGAGACTCTTTTGCCAAAACATTTCTAAAACCCAAAAAATACCTTTTCTTTTAAAATAGCTTAACCTTCAACCGTGGACACAGACCGCTATATTTCAAGATCAAATTAATTACTTAATTTTAAAATTTCGTTAAGATTATTACTATCTAGAGCAGCCATTCTCAAAGTGTGTTCCGTAGAACCCTAGGGCTAAAATACCGCAAAAATACCTACCAAAGGGAGATATTATAAGGTTACATTATTATATAAATAAATATTACAACTAAATATTACGTAATATTACATTTCAATTATTATATATAATGTTATTAAATATAAACGTTATACAATTATATATTATATTAAGATTTTTTCCTTCGCCAAAAAAGTTTGAGAACTGCTGATCTAGAGGTATCAGATGGTGGTTTGGGCTCTTCCCCCCCCACACACACTTGAAGGTAAATAACTATCATCAATCCACATACTTCAAAGTAACAAACTCTTTCCCGACGGTCAATATTGACTTGTTTTCATAGACTGTTAAGTGGCATCTCCATCTGCTGGAATGTCTTTCTTCCTGACCCTCTTTATCTTCTTGTGCACGCCCCTGATATGGGTCCTCAATGCCGCCCTCTGTCTGAACCTCTCGTCACAAATCTCACACGCGAACGGTTTCTCGCCTGTATGGATCAATACATGACTCTTCAGCGTGTTTAGTTCCTGAAAAAGAGGAATTACTTTTTTGATCACACCTCGTACATGTATTTTATATACATATATGTTATTAATTTGACATTTATTGTAACCACTTTTTTTTCTGAATTAAAATTCAGTTTTTTTTTATTATTATTACTTTATGTACAGGCTATGATTGACGAGTTTCTTGTGATATTCTTCTCGCCATACGCCTTCCCGAAGTCACGATAGAGTCTAACGATGAGCAAGTGCACGCCTTTAGTGCCTATGCTAATAAACGATTTTCATTTCATTTCATTTCAGTGGGCTTATCACGAATTTTAGTCTGGCTTTCGGACCGAGTTCGCTTCAAGCGATTTGTATGGAAATTTGAGCAGCGCCACCGCGTGCGGATTTGGAACTACAATATTTTAGATGCTTTTTGTTAATTTTCGAACGTCTCGATCTTTCGTTTATTTGATAGATTGCTGGTGCTCGTTAGTCGTTAGTAAAAATTCATGATCCCGATTGCTAACGGATCCGTTTTACTTGTGACAGCTCGATTCGAAAGCCACACTAAACTAAATAGTTTATTAGTATTGTAACGAACTCTTTTTTATTCATGTTTTTTTCTTTTTATAAAGAACATAATCGTCACATTTTGATATATCTGTCTGTTACTTCAATGCAATAAAAAAGCACGTACCCGAAACGAAAAAGGGTTTTAACTGAAAAACAGCCCCTCTATTGCCATGATACCGGCTCTAGACTACATACAGCACATATTGACATCACAAGTATAGACCGGTGTTTCCCAACCTTTTTTGTGCCACGCCCCACCTTAGTCTTTCTAGAATTCTTATGTTCCCCACTATATAACCAAACACCTAATTGGTATTTTGATCTCGTCTAACTAAATTATAGTTAATAATTATTTAAGAATTTGCTTTCTCCGTTAAATTTGTCACCGAAATCTAGTATTGCATTTAAATGGTCTAGAACGAAAGGGTTAAACTCGTGTCGAGTTCATTTTTGAATTGCCCCCCTTAACAATCAAATTGCCAAGGTCAACCTAATCAAACCTAAAAACCTAACTATCTGTTACAGATACAGGGTGCTATAGTGTGTAACTTTTTTGTATGAAAAAGTTAACCGGGGTAAGACCTCGGGTATAGTTTGCTAGTTACATATCATTTTAGACTGCTGCCCCACCCTGAGCCCATGGCTGGCTACGCGCATGCTCTACAATGGCTTCGGTAAGGCGTTTTACTAATATTATAAATGTGAATGTGAGTTTGTTTGTTACGTTTTCACGCAACAACTACTTAACCAATCATTATGAAACTTTGTACACATATTTTTGAAGGTACTAGAAGTAACATAGGATACTTTTTATTAAAAAATATTTTTTACTATAGTTTCCAACTGACTATAGTTAGTATGATCTCTGACAATTATCTAATGACTTAAATACGAGCGAAGCCGCGGGTAAAAGCTAGTACTATATATATTTATAACTTACATAGAACCTCTTATCGCAAAACTCGCATACGTACTTCCTCTCCTTGACAACACCTTCGTGATTATATTGAATGTGCTTGTTGAGACGCTCCGGCCTATCGAACACCTGAGACAGATACTTGCATTGGAAAAATACATGGGACATAAAAATAGCATATCTGAGAATATATTTCCACTTTAAGGTTCAGAAATAACACTCGAGCGTGGTTTAAACTGTGATCACTAGATCATTACTTGAGAGCATTTTATTCCATGGCAACCATTAGACAGTTATCAAAATAAAATAGTAATATGTTGCATATACTTATATATCAAATATCTAGTTTAAATATTAATTAGCATTTTCTCTTTCTGTTATTTATATATTAATAAGTAACAATTGAAACGATTTCTTAAGCCGCGTCTCCTGCGAGTGTTTCTTCGAAACATTACACAAAAACATAGAAACATTGTGTACGGCCACACCCCAATGTTTCTATGTTTTTGTGTAATGTTTCGAAGAAACACTCGCAGGAGACGCGGCTTTATAAACGCATGTAACAGAACGTAATGACAGCTAATTGACAGTAGACAGTTGCGATGGATTATTATCATTGGTCAGACATCACGTCAACAATTTTCCAAGCGTGTGATTGGTTCATTTTGTTTGAACTCTACTCGAGTGTAATTTCTGAATGCGAGTCTAAATTACATAAATGGAATGCGAAATCCTTTTAGTAACGGCTACGTTAACATCACACATCCTACGATACCTTATCGCACATGTGACAATGATGCGCGTGTCTCTTCAGATGCATCCAATTGACGTGACGTTGAAAATTAGATTTTTTAATAAATGTCTTATTGCACTGTTCACATTTGTATCTGAAATAATAACAATAATAACTCTTTATTGCACACATTAAAAGAACAGAAGAAAAAAATGTGAGCCGTCACGGGACGCCTGGCAGATGTGAAACATTGAGTTTATTCAAGTCATATGCGTAAAAGACAAGATTACAACAGGAACTAATTATTGCTTAATGAAACAATTAAATACTATGAATTTTTTTACAGAAAATGATGACTATTTATTTAAGAAACATTTATTTATATTAAATACAAAAATTAAAAATTCGAAAACTTCTTAAATGATATAGATTTCAGAAATAACTCGATAAAATAAACCCGTCGCCACGCCAACGATCCGGTTTATACCCGCGCCGATAGATGTTTCACATCAAAATAAAAAAAAAACAAAAGCGCAGCCTTATCACTGAGTAGTGATCTCTACCGGGCAACCAACCTTAGGGTAGTAAATCGCGAATTATCATTTAATTGGGATTTAAGGGTGCAAAAAAAAAAACAAAATAAAATAATATATAATATATACAAATGAATAATAAAATAATATCCGTTTCACTTGTGACAGCTCGATTCGAAAGCCAGACTAAATTCGTGATAAGCCCACTGTATTAGTACAGATAATAATCACCATACTCACCCACCGCTATTGTTATGCCTCGGGTTATTATTCAAATGCAGCTTGTACTTTGCGACACTGTCGAATTGGTAATCACATTCGGTGCAGTAGGCATCTTCTTCCGGCGACGGTGGCTTGTGCAGCGCCCTCACGTGTGTCCTTAAAGCACTACGCGACTTGTACGTCTTGTCACAGAACTCGCATTTGATCGACGAATTGTGACTACTGCAATTTGAATTCAATAAACCCTCCTATAAGACGGTAGATTGGTACCGCGTTATGTACAAATAATTCACGTTTAACCCTCCGTCGGGCGTCAGTCAAAAACTCCTTAGATCGGGCGCGGTGTGTTCGACGGGCACAATTGAGAAAATTGATGATTAATTTTTTTCTAATTAAATCTAAGATGAAAATCAAAATCAATATTTTTTATTGGAATGTTTAGAAAAAAATTTTATACGAAAGTAATAGAAATTTTTTTCCCCCCTTTAAATTAGACTCAAAACTAGAAGACTTCATATAGAACCTATAATTGCTGTGCCTGTGAGATCGGCCGCCCGACGGAGGGTTAACTTAATTTTACAAGAATACAACTGACACTATGCAGCTGACAAAATTCACAGTACAAAAAACACGGTATAACGGCTTGGTTTTAGTTGAGAACCCCAAGACTGTACGAATAACGAAAAGGTTAGGTTCGATTTGACTTTTATGTATGAGAGAAATTTGCCGTCACATTTTTCGGTTACGCGTCACATTTTTCTGTTACGCACAATTAAAAAAAAAAAGATTTTACATTCTTACATTTAGTAATTCCTGGGATTCTCAACTAAAGCGTTACCGGTATAACTTATATGAAGGACTTGAAATCGCGTTATAAAAGTATTTTGAAACACATATGGAATGATAATAATTTAAAAATATATATATTAGCACAAAAATTCAATTCTGTATGGAACTCAGGTACATTTATCGAGAGCTACAAGTAATGCTTCCCCCCTCTGCTCTAGACCCTTACCCAATGACAATCACCAAAATGAACACAACACTCACATCATATGTTCCTTTAACAAAGCGAATGTTGTGAAGACTTCCTTACAAATATGACACTGAGGAAATGGTCCATGTCTCCTTGTGCGATGATACTGGAGTTTCAGCAATGTACTATAAACAATAATTCAAGTTTTCAAAGTGCTACGTACAGTTGGGAACTAAAATTCGAATTCATTTATTTGCCATAAATATGGTTAATAACATAGGTCAGCGGTTCTCAAACTTTTTTGGCGAAGGAAAAAGCCTTAATATAATTATAAAAAACTGATTTATATGTATTTATGAATAATCATATTGCAATGTAATATTACATAATATTTAGTTGGAATATTTAGATGTAACCTTATAATCTCCCTTTGGTAGGTATTTTTTGCAATATTTTAGCCTTAGGGTTCCACGGAACACACTTTGAGAATGGCTGACATAGGTCTTATATATGGGGCATTCTTTTTCACAATATTTTAGATGCTAGCCAGGATTGAAAATTCGCGATTTTGATGATTTTGGGCTTGAGGAGTAATTTTCAAAAATTCGGTTCTATTTGTGATATAGACGAGTTTTTTCTATCATTTTAAAGGTAAAAGAACAAGATTTAAGAATAAAATATTTTTGAAAAAATTTTCTTAACAATTTAAGATTATTATTAACGATTGAAGTTTTTAAATTGATTTTTACCAATTGCCCCCACCTCGTATCGAGTTTTAAGTATTACCATCGTATTCTACGTTAAATTTTCTTTCAAAAACAGATTTTTAATCGATGGACAAATTATTATTACTATCGAAAAAAATATTAATTAACATAGCGCGCTGCTTCGCATAGGCACGCGGACCATGCTGCGCGCCTTTCTTTCTTGTCTCTCATCGGTTTTCTTTGGAATATTATACATATTACATTAATATTATATATTTTGAATTAAATACTTTTGTTTGTTCGTCGAGAAGGCTTTATAACAAATAGAAAACATAATATCAATAATAAGTACATATAAATAAAACACATCATTGTATAAAAAAAAAACTTGATTAATATCTCAATATCATATTAAAAGTACCCCGTTCAGAATAACATTATTAACTGCAGCTAAATCAATCATATAAATTCGTGAAAAAATGCGAGTAACCTATTTAAGCCACAGCCGAGATCTAAAAAAAAAATGAAAAAAATATGGCCCAAACACGTCATTGTAAAAGAAAGAATTTTTCAAAGTCATTTTTGGGACTTAAAAATTTAAAAAATCGATTACCTTTTTTAATAGCATGAAAGTACAACTCTTCATGAAGAAAATGCGTACCCGGACGATTTTCTATGATCTTCCCTAGGGCAAGAGTGACCATTTTCCGAAGACACATTTTTTTCGAAAAATCGATGTATCTCGGTAAAAAAATAATACTTTTTAATTTTACAAAAATGAGCTTATTTGGCTAGTAAATATCTACCATAATTGGTGAATTTCAAAAAAAGAAACAAAAAGTTAAAAAAGTTATTATAAAAACAGAAAATAGTCATTTTCGACGATATTTTTTTAAATAACTCGATAAGTTATGCATCGAATTAAACTCAACAAAAACGAATCGATGCATTTTTTAAATACCTACAACTTCCTAATTAACCTTTTTCTGATCAGAGACATTGTTTTTTTTTATTAAAAAAAAACTGTTTTTTTTTATTAAAAAAAAACAGTTTTTTTGAAATTTCGGAATTTTTTAGGTTAGGTTCGCCATTCTGGGGCGAGTTGCTCCACACAGACACTCATATTCTTTTTTTTTTCCTATACAACTGTATTTTTTTGTCCGGGTTAGATTTTTTTTTACTGTTTTTGTTCATTGATTGGACTATATGCGAAGCAGCGCGCTATGTTAATTAATTTTTATCCGATAGTAATAATAATTTGTCCATCGATTAAAAATCTGTTTTTGAAAGAAAATTTAATGTGGAATACGATGGTAATACTTAAAACTCGATACGAGGTGGGGGCAATTGTTAAAAATCAATTTATAAACTTCAATCGTTAATAACAATCTTAAATTGTTAACAGATTTTTTTTAAAAATATTTTACTCTTAAAGATTGTTCTTTTACC
>JAPWLS010000995.1:0-29724 GCA_028551675.1 Tineola bisselliella
TAGCCGGAGAAGCCAAACACAAGGTGAGGATGATGGCCTCCTTATTGGTCAACGGAGTGAAGGAGCCCGTCGAAAGATTAATAGTAGACGAGGCGCTAATGAACCACTCCGGGGCTATCGTTCTGGCGATCCGATTGGTCAGAGCAAAAGAGGTCCTCCTGATCGGTGACACCAACCAGCTGCCATACATCGACCGCGACAATCTATTCCCTATGAGTTACACCAAGCCTCATCACGTCGCAAAAATATCTAAAGAACTCCTTTGCACCCATAGAAGCCCAATGGACGTATCATACGCATTGAAGGATATATACAACGGAATATACTCCTCAAGGACAAAGATTCGCTCTCTGAGTCATGGAAGGTACACAGGAGCAATGATCCCCAAAACCAAACAAAGCACTCTATACCTGGCGACTAACATACGAGTCAGTAATCATAGTCCAAACTAAGGATGCAAAGAGATGCATACAGGACAGCATGTCCCACGCGGTAGGCGCTGTAGCGGCTACCTCCACTACCGTCACAGCCACGACACGCCTAAGCACACGAGGTCGCAGCTACCCACAAGCTCGACCAATGAGCGCGAGCTGCTGGTATTACGTCATAGTAAAAGAAACTAGTGAGCGACTATCGTAAAAAGAAACTATGAACACGCTCGTGAAGAATTATGAAACACGATAGCAAAAAGAAACTACGAAACACAATGTCCTCGCAGCTGATGACGTAACCAGCACTCCGCATCATCTTCGCCAACGTAAACACACGCGCTGTACGAAGAAGCTCCGTGTTCCACTGCCTCTGTGCTGCTGCCGCTGTTCCGCCGGGACGACTGACGCTCGCGCGACCAGTGCGCTGTATTTATGCCTAATGCGGCCGAAGCTAAACCATGGTGGCACCCGGCGCTAAACCGAAGTGCAGCCCCGCGTTCTGTCCCGCGCGGGTGACCGGGGAGCGGGGGGCAGGTCATACAATAGACGCTGCTGGGTGCAACCACACATGAGGGCTGGGACCACCATAGAATATAAGGAAGCATTTTCCCCAATAAATTATCCAAAGTGGTATATCGAGTGTTTTATTATAAGTCCGCTAAAGAGCGATATCAAGACACAAGAAGAGTTTTATTATGCACAGAACACTCTTTCTTTAAAATACACACATTGTACAGATACAAACTATCACTGACAGTATACAAAGTACTAAAAGTATGTAGTGTTTTTCACGGCGGGGCGCGGTGTGTGAGGTACCTGTGCTGGATTAACGAACTTTGGGAAATTTAACGGAAGTTAACGAGTCCGTTAACATATTTTTAAGTTAACTTAAGTTAAGTTAAGTTAACTTAAAAATATGTTAACGGACTTGTTAACTTCGTTAATTAACGATTAACGGATTAACGAGTTAATGCCCAGCTATGCTAATAAGTATACCCCATCTTCGGCTCCCAAGCCCCAACCGAATTCTGTATATCATTGCCAGTATAAAGGATTGAACTTATTAGTGTTTAAACAGAATGTTACGCAGCCCTTCGACACAAGTGAATCGATTTGTATTTTGGTCGTAGTGCAATAAAATTAACAGTAGTGTATGTATTTAATGTAAAATACATACATTAAATAGTTTTAAATATTAGTGTCACATTTACATTTTATTCACACTAGTATAGCAAATGAATGTAACAGTCCCTTATTGTCCATCACTAGTCAGTAGTCATATACAACTGACAGACGTCAGGAATGCTTTCTGTCTGTGACCGATGATTATTTTTTTTTTTCTGACTGAACCGTCACCCGGCTGTCATTCGTGATCATTCATTGTGTGTGTTGATTGTTGTCGGGGTCCTCGCTGCATGTAAACACGGGCTTGTTGCATCTGCTTGATATATTCATGTAGTGTTTATTTAACGTGCATTAATATGTCTATTGAAATCGAATCAGCAGAGTGAGTGTCAGATTATATTGAACGTGTTTTTCTTATAGTTTATGATATGTTTTTGTCCATTCACAGCGTCATAAGGCTGATCCAGCAGTACCTGAAGGAGTCGAACCTGACTAAAACTTTGCAGACACTTCAAGTTAGTAAAATTCGATGTAGAATTACTTTGCTGCTTCAGTTTTTGAACAATTTGTATCTCATGTTGCTGTAATATTACACCAGACTTCAGATAAGCAATTCCCTAATTTGGTATCGCAACATTAAACAGGCGATTAAAAAATGGTCGAATTATTGAAATTCAAGTCACAAACGTGTAATCCACACGGCCCTATTCCACACCATAGACGCAGTGCCGTCCATGCTTATTATTGCTTATCAGAAAACGCAGTGTATGCCTTTAAAAAACTTGTTTGTAGGAAGAGACGGGGGTGTCGCTGAACACAGTAGACAGTGTGGAGGGTTTCTGCGCGGATATAACCGGTGGTCAATGGGATGCCGTGTTAAAGGCCGTGGCACCACTAAAGCTTCCTGATCATAAGCTACTGCAGCTGTATGAACAGGTGCTATTGGAACTGGCGGAACTACGTGAACTGGGCGCTGCGAGGGCTGTATTGCGTGGGGCTCCTGCCTGTCAGCTCATGGCGCGTCAAGCACCCGAGCGCTTTGCGCGGCTTGAAGCGTTGCTATCACGCACATACTTTGACTCACGTGAAGCATATGGTGCAGCGGGAAGGGATCGGCGCCGAGCAGCATTAGCGGCGGAACTGGCAGGTGAACTAGCTGTGGCGCCACCCTCGCGACTACTAGCGCTGCTGGGACAGGCGCTGCGTTGGCAGCAGAGACAGGGACTGTTACCAGCGGCGGGACTAGATCTATTTCGAGGGAAGGCAGCAGTGCGAGAGCTGCCAGAGGACGAAAGTGTGTCGCAGCCAGCTGCAACAGTTCGCTTTGGCCGTAAGTCACATGTGGAGGCAGCACGGTTCTCACCTGATGGCCAATACTTGGTAACCGGCTCTGTTGATGGACTGGTCGAAGTGTGGAACTACTCAACGGGCAAGATCCGCAAGGACCTTAGATATCAAGCGCAGGAACAATTCATGAGCATGGACTCGGCGGCGCTTTGTCTAGCCTTTTCGAGGGATTCCGATTTACTGGCTGCGGGAGACAATGATGGAAAGATAAAGGTCAGAGTGGTTTATTAGTTGAAACGCACCTAATGCGTAAAAGCTTATCATTTGATATCCCACAGGTGTGGCGTATCACAACTGGGCAAGTGGTGCGTCGTTTGGAACGCGCGCACTCTCGCGGCGTGACATGTTTGCAGTTCAGTCGTGACTCCACTCAGCTACTGTCTTCGTCTTTCGATGGCACAGTCCGGATACATGGCTTGAAATCTGGCAAGATGTTGAAGGAATTCCGTGGCCATTCGTCATTCGTGAATGCAGTCATGTGGTCAGCGGATGGCCACACGGTGTACAGCGCGGGCTCGGATGGCACTGTACGAGCGTGGGCTGCGCGTGGGGCTGGTGCTGCGACTGGTTGCTGGCGCGTGGGCGGCGGAGCGGCCTTGCAGGGACTGCTGGCGGCGGGCGAGTGGCTGCTGGTGTTGCCGCGGGGTCCAGCCGCTCTTCTGTTGACGACGGCAGGGCAATTAGTACGCGAGTTAGGCCCGGGACGGCGCGGGGCAGAACTAGCGGCCGTGGCTTTATCAGCGCGCGGTCGCCTGGCGTACGTCGCGGGGGATGATAAGGTGGTATACTCAGTGTGTGTGGCCACAGGGAAGCCAGAACGCTCGGTTGCAGCTCATGATCAGCCAATTATCGGTCTAGCGCATCATCCGCATCAGAACCTTCTCGCCACTTATGGAGAGGATGGGCTCCTCAAACTTTGGAAACCATGATCATTGTGACTAAATTGTCTTCATAACAGAGATGTTCAATCGGTTGTTACTGATAGCTACAACTTGTGTCTTATGACCTCTCACATATTATGAATAATAAATTTATTTCCTAACTTAAATAAGTTTCAATATCTTTTTTTATAATATAATAGTCGGCATCAGCGCCGCCATGTTCAGGGCGATCGAAACAAACATTTATTTGCAACATTTATTGGTGTATTATTATTAATAAAAAGAAGTACACATCCGTTTCAGGTCTGGCTGTTTATTCCTCTGTCCCAAGACATCTCCTCCATAACTCAACTCATAAGAAATACCAAACTGTTGGCTCTTTACATGATAGCATACGACTTTGTCAACAATTCTGCCTGACTTTTTTAGTTCGCAAACTGGAAGCCTGTGTGATGTTTGGTTTCATTGTGTATAGTAGTACAGATTATAAAAAGCAGCCAACAGGAGACAACAAATATACATTTAAATTATTATAGATATAGAACATTATAAATAACATGTGCATGCGGCAACAATGTGGTCAAGATTCAGGAGAGTCTAAACAAGGCAAATCGGGCCGCACCAGTCTCGAATCTGTGAAATAGCGGTGTTGTAGCGCCTGTCTCGCAGACGCCCGCTGCCGGGGTTCATAGCGCAACATGGCTGTCAGTAACTCTGCCAAGGGCTCTGCATCCACGGATGGTAGAGACCCAGGCAAAAGACGAGACACGCTCCGTGCGGGCCAACGTGGAAACACGGCACGAAAGTCTGGTAACGCGCGGAGAGACCCTCCTGCTGGAGTTCCCAGGGCGCGAAACACTCTGAATAACTGGTCAATTTCAGAATCGCCAGGGAAAGCTGCCCGACCTGCAGCCATCTCTAAAGCGATTGCTGCAGCACTCCATATGTCTACAGCAGCAGAGTACAGCCGCGCGCCCAGTAGTAACTCCGGTGCACGGTACCACAGAGTCACCACCTCTCGAGTGTATGCACGGAGAGGGACAGCAGCAGCACGAGCCAGGCCAAAATCTGCTAACTTAAGGTGCCCAGCTCCATCTACAAGTATATTCTGAGGTTTGAGGTCCCTGTGCAGGATGAGTCTCGCGTGACAATGTTGCAGAGCCGAGAGCAGCTGGCGCAGGTAGGACCGCGCGAGGGCAGGAGGCAAACCTCCAGGACGTGAATCCAGGGCTCTTCGAAGATCCCCAGGCATATATTCTAATACCAGCAACAGTCTGCGACCCGCCAGCACTACGGAACGCAGCCTCACGACGCCTTCATGTCGAAGCGCTCGTAACAAAGACGCCTCTCGCAGCGCTGTCGATGGCACTCCTCCCTGTTCACTGATAAATGCATTTCTTGTTTATAACAAGTTCATTATAAACTCAAAGACAACTCGTGACCCGTAAAAACATATTATAATCGTGATGTATTATACGCTAAAGGAACTTCTAAGTGGGGTCAAACAACAATTAGATTTCGCGCCAAAACTTACTTGGTCAAGTCGATTTTCTTCAATGCCACGACCTCTCCTGTGATGCGATCTTTGGCTTTATATACTACTCCGTAAGTTCCCTCGCCTATATTTTCAATTTGAGAGAAATTCTCCATATTATATTTCGTTTAATATGTTTAATAATAATGATCACCCGCGACCCAGTCGGCATGTCCACAGACAAGACATCTCAACCGTCAAACCACAGAGAATGCTGTCAATTAACGGTTTGACCAAACTTTTGTCAAAAGTATCGATACCTCGCGAGATTTAATGGACAGAGCAAAATATAAAACTACTAATTAGTTTAGATAAACTTATTAGTTTTAATACAACTTACCTATGCATATAATATAAAAATTAATACTTCTGCTAATATGTAGAATAACGTAGAAACGTTTGAATGTAAATATTTTAATTTAGATTAGAATAATTTAAAATAAGAAATATTTACATATATATCTATTTTGGAAATCATTAAATTTAGTCGATTGCAGCGCCAAAATTCGAATAATAGGACTAATATTATGACCATGGTCCATGACATGAGGCATGAATGATGAACCAATGACAGCTAGTGTGTCAGCGAGTAGGTTATGGAATGGGGAGTGAGGCTCTTTCGAAGAACGGTAGCACGTTCAAGAGGCATCATGACGAGTTCCGTGAAACTTGACGAAGCTTTAGAGAAGTTACAAAAGAATCCTTACTATGAGAAATATTCGCAGCGCATCGCTCAATTGCAGCAGACCTCGCCCGAAGAGTTCATGCAACGAGTCGAGCAGGCCGATAAACAAAAAGAGGAAGAGCGCCGGAAGAAGTTCGCCTCGGTCGACACCAGGTGAGACTAACGCGGAACGACATCACTTCGAGTAGAACTGAGCTCACGGTTCCTGGCGCACTTTCAGGCAATATTCATCCGTATTGAACCCGAAAGCTGCATTACAGAGTCCACTTGCAGCAGAACAGAAGAAGCTAGAGGCAATCTTCAAGACAGAGCTGGTAGTGGATAAGAATGCTGTAGAAATCCAAACTATCTGGGAGGAGTATCACAAAAACAAAGAAGTAATAGCGGCAACCATCCCTGCGACCCTTTATAACCACTTGCTGGACACCTGCCTTAACCACCCTATATTCTTGTTCCCTTTGCCACGAGAGCAAGGCTACGAGTTCTTCATGTGCCAGAGCAGCGGGCATGAGCTGCATTTTACTCCATTGCTGGCTTATCAAGTAGAGTATCAAAATATGTGTTTATTATGTAATTGTGTTAATCCAATTCAACCCCATTGCACCCTTGTATTTGTATGTCGCTAGGTGCACAAGGAGAACGCGCCTGAATGCCTCACAATCGTACATTACACAGAGCTAATGGACAAGGGCATAGTCCTGATGAGGGGAGAATATGACAAGGTTTGTCTCTAGGAGTGCAGTAAGCTTTAGGCGGATTGGAGGATGGACTTATATGGTGTTTGTTGCAGAATGTGCTCAGTGGCAAAGAAGCCCAATGTTTGGCAAACCAGTTCCAGTTATACTACAGCGGCAAGGACGAGCACAAAACTAAGTTGCTACATGAGTTTAGCAGCACTCCTGAGGCTTTCAAACATATGAACCTCATCTCAGAGTTGGAAAATATTAAACTGGCATAACATTATATATTAAACATACTGTAGTAACAAATTATATTTAGTAAAGTGTTGGTTGATTTTTGCTTTATTCTTAAACTGTGAATGCGGCACGGCGCTTTGCGCTCGCATTAGTCCTTGCAAATTGCATGTGAACTGGCGTGCGGCGGGATGCGGATCATTATGCTATGATCCTCACGTGAGCAGCCCTGCTTTCGTAAGAGGCTTGTCAAGTGAAAAACTACTACATATATGCGCATTATTTTCGAATTCAAGGAGACGAGGCACTGATCACGTATGCTTAACAAACCCCGAGCAGAAGCCTAATCCACGACACCCAACGCTATCCTCTATGGTCTCTGACAGCAACAACACCCAACACTAAAGTACTGCAGTCACGTCTTACGTCAATCTGTCAGGTTGATGGGTTATTATGATTGCTCTAAAAGGAGTGAAGATTTCAAAATATAAATTATTTAGGTGATAAAAGTAATGAAGAATCGTGAAGAGTAACATTGTGCATTTTCATATGTGTGTGATAGTCCCCATAAAGGTTCGTATACATGTTCGTGCGAACAATTTAATGAAATACGTAAACTCGATGCTGTTTGCTGTAGATGACGAGCTAGGGCATGGTCTGCGAGGCGGAGGGCAGATTGCTGGCTCCGCTCTCGGAGGACAGCTTCCTGCATAACCTACAGGCTCGCTATCAGAGGGACATTATCTATGTAAGAACGACATTTATTATTGTTTCTTAATATCTTCCACTTGTCTCATAGACTCAAAGATGGCAATTGTCAAATGCATAAATATAACCACTTGCATGGCATCAGGCGTCAGTAATTAATAAATGGTAATGTTCCGACGACCAGCCATTGTACTAGGAATTGAAATAAACACATAAATATGAAATGTTTTATTATTATTTGTGGAAACATTTAACCAACTATCTGTAGTGTAAAATATATCATCAACAACATCAGTCAGCGGAATGAATGCCTGATCAGACATGGGTGCATGGAGTCGGCGGCCCTGTCCTATGTGTGAATCCGGGTCGTCCTCTGGCGCTGTACTCGGCGGCCGAGGCTCGAAGACATGTAGCAGGGACCACGGAGCCACATGCGTACGGAGCTCTGGCCGCGGCTCTGCGGGCGAGAGCGAGGGGCCGGCCGCAGCTGGTGGTGGTCACGGGCGTCAGTGGCGCCGGCAAGACAGAAGCCGCTCGACTGTGTCTACAAGCGGCAGTGGTGGCAGGCGGGGGAGGCGCAGCCGGGACCCGATTAGCCGCGGCGGGAACACTGTTAGAGGCGTTTGGGAACGCAGCCACAGCACTCAACCATAATGCCAGCAGATTTGTCAGTGATTTATAGTACTTTATGAGTCTAGCTAGATATATCAATAATAACTATTCACTGTGAACATTGGTCTCCATAGGGCAAACTGTTGGACATAGAATATGACTACAAGGACGAGATAGTAGGAGGCCACATCACCCACTGTGAGTACACTTTGATACGTTATGCATATTTCAAACGTATTGAATAATGCTGATGTGATTATTTTGCATGCAGACTTATTGGAGAGGGTATGTATCCATAATTTGACTGGTGACTCGTTTTTGTGTCGCTGGCCGTCATTATATGCATGCGTATATGTGCAGAGTCGTTGCGGCCGCGTGTGTGACGGGGAACGCAGTTTCCATGTCTTCTATCAACTACTGGCTGGAGCGGATAGTCGCACTCTGCGTGAGTATGCACACGCACATGATGGGAATGGCAGAGGGGGGTATGGCTCCATCCTCGGATTGCAGGCACACTGCGACTGCAACGAGGGGCACATGCTTATCGCGCATTGGGGTCAGAGGCGGGAGACGAATCGCAGGACGCTGCGCACTTCTCCTTCACCACCTCTGCTATGACCACCCTCGGTATTGACGAGAACGCCAGATCGCACGTCTGGAGAGTGCTCGCGTTTCTACTCAAGTTGGGACAGGTACGTTCAGTTGGATAAGCACTCGACAGCAATGTTACTTGATGCACATTTTATTCCCAATAGTTGGAGTTCATGCCGGCGCACAATGTGGACGGCACATTGGGTGTGCGCGTGCGTAACGAACACGAGTTAGAGGAGGCGTGCGACGTGGTGGGGGTCGACGCGAGCGCACTGCTGAGGGCACTTGGTGCCGGAGCGGGGGCTGATGGAGAAGGGACTGCTGAAGAGGACGCGCTTGCTGCAGAAGCCGAGGCCACGAGAGACATATTACTGGGCGCGATATACGAGCGGTTGTTCTCTTGGCTGGTGGCGGCCGTCAATCGAGGGGCGGCTGGCAGCGGCGCCACCGGTCCGCCGCTCGGCGTGTTGGACATGTACGGCTTGGAATCCCTGCGACGTAACGGACTGGAGCGTCTGCTCATCAACTGCGCGGCAGAGAGGGTGCAGGCCGTCGTCACGCGCTATGCTCTGGTACTGCGATATGAGCGCGCTGTTTCGGACGACGTGTGTGTCGTATCAGCCCCGCAATGGAGCGAGTCCCCGGCTGCTGCGCTTTTGGCAGACTTGATCGCGGAACGCGAAGAAGAAGACGTTCAGCGTCGGTCGCGAGAGGAAGATCGCGCAATGGACAGATTTACGGTGCAGCACTTCGGTGGGGTCGTGAGGTACACGGATGTCCGGCGCGAGGAGGCTACCGAGCGCGGCGTCGGTGCAGCTGCGGTACGGCGACTCGCCGGGGCGGCGAGGGGCTCACTCTGTCCTGTATTCGCCGCGCTATTCCCTGATGGCTCTCCCCGTCGCTCCCCGCGCCGCCCCGCCCCTCGCCCAGCCCGCCAGTCGGCGTTGCTAACAGCACTGGAGACGCGAGCGACGACGGCGGACGTGCGCGTGGTGCATTGTGTGAAGGCCGATGCTCATAATCGCGCAGGGCGTTGGGACTCTGCGCTCGTCCGACACCAACTGCGCTCTCAGAGGTGAGTCAGAGTACTGGATACATGGCGCCGAGGACGTCCTGACCTAGCAGTGTATCGGCAGCATAGTGGAGGAGAGTCGCGTCATGCGGGACGGCTGGGACGAGTGCGTCACGTACAGGGAACTACTGGGCCGATATGGGGCTCTCGGGCGCGGATGTCGGGGAGACCCGTCACGTCGCGCACGTTCCCTGCTGCGGTCTCTGCCTCTGCCGGCGTCGGAGTTTGCATTCGGTCGCAGCGCCGTGCACATACGCAACGCGCGCACAATAGTCGTGTTGGAAGGATGGCGCGCGGCCCGCGTCCGGGTGCTCGTGACAGCCGTTCAACGATGTTGGCGAAGATGGTCTCAAGCGAGGGCGGCTGCGAGGGTCATCCAGCGTGCATACCGGCACTACAGAATGCGTGCAGGAGCGAGGGCGAACGTGGTCGCTCGCAGGGCGGCAATCATAATCCAAAGAAATTACAGGCTGTGGGTGGTGAGTACAAGACGATATGGTCTCAGAATGGCAAACGAACGTACGTCATATCTCACCGCGACCGTCATCTGTTATCAGCGTCGCCGTTACCTGACCTCACTGTGGTCGCATCTGCCGGAAGGCCACCTGTCACCGCTGTGTAGATCGTGGCCCGGACGGGTATCGGCGCAGTTGCGTCACACTGATGAGCTGCTCGCCGCGTTGCATCATCGCTGGAGGGTATGTCGACCCGTGTCCGATACAATTGTGGTATTACATCATATGAATATAACGGCGTCCCGCGAATAGTGTCACAGGTATCGCTTCTGCTTCGACCAAACAGCCAGGAACAGGATGAGGGAGAAGGTGACTGCTTCCATACTGTTCAAAGACAAGAAGCAGAGCTATCCGTGCAGGTAGGCGTGTTCGCGTGTGTGCGTAGTGTATATGTACGAGAGGTGTATGTTGGTCGCAGCGTGGCGCATCCGTTCGTGGGAGACTACGTGCGCCTGCGCGCATCAGCGGTGTGGAGGGCGCGGGGCGTACGCGCAGACGGGTACGTAGTGTTCGCGGACGTGGTGGGGAAGGTGTCTCGCACGGGACGAGTGCAGCCGGTGCTGGCGGTGCTGTCCACGGCGGCGCTTCTTCTGCTGGAGCCGCGGTCGTTGCGTGTGCGTCGTCGTCTGCCAGCCGGGCGTCTGCTACGGCTGTGGCTGTCTCCCACCGCAGACGACCTGCTAGGCGTGACCGTGGCCGAAGGTGATGCGGGTTGCGCGGGCGGAGGTGCGCGTGGGGACCTCCTGCTGCGGGCGCTGCATTGCATCGAGTTGGCGACCAAATTGTATCTCGTGGTGCAACACGCGTCGGGTGTCGCGCCGCCAGTGCACTTGGCACCGAGCACGACGCTCACTCTGCATCAGGACGCGTTGACGATCACTGTGCACCCTCGAGGCGACTACCCGCACGGGGACAGACAGACGGCCATCTTGCGTCGCGGCTCAGAGTTGAACGTGCTCCTCTGACGTCTCGAACGTCTTCTAACTGTTGTAATAGTGTTACTATATGTTCAGAGTCTATGATGATGTGACAATATGTTCATGTTGATTGTTTAGCATAAAATATGTTAATAAAGAATGGTGTGTTTTATTGTCATGTGGAAATGTGAGTGTGCGCTAATGAAACTAATACGAATACATTGTTATATAGTCATATAATACATATAAAATTTATAAACAGATATGAGTTAGGCCGAAACGCGAGTGAGGGCATCCATCATACGCCGGGGGCTGATCGCAATTTGCACACGAGTGCATGCATTCAGTCTTCTCATTACACACACACACACACACACACTGTTAGGGAGAAGTGCTATTTGATTTACTTTCCGACGCGAGCGAGGCGCGCGCACAGTCGCTGCAATTCACCGCCGCTCTGAAAGAAGCCAGATAATGCTCTCAATAATATACATTTCAAAAATAAGTTTTATCACCATAACGCGTCGAGGGCGCACCTTCACGTCGGCCGTCGCGTTGTCATTGTGGATGTCAGAATAGGAGGGAGTGCGCGAGTGCAACCGGTTGCCGTTGTTGTCGCTCTCCTCAGAGCCGCCAGAGCTGGACGAGAAAGGCTTGCTGCCTGCAACTGACTCATTCTTACACCGGGGAAGAGCCTCGCGTATCACGTGACCCTTACACTCACCGGAGGTCTCCTCCAGCGAGGAATCCCTCTCGTCCTCTGTGTCCTCCTCCTCGTCTCCCAGCTCCATGACGACGTCCTCCTACAGAATGAGACACCGTTAGGGATCACGAGGCGGTGACGCATGCATGCGCGGGCAGAGGGCACGTACATTATCGCTATGCAACGATGAGGACGCGGAGGTGTCCTCGCTGTCCACTTGTCGCGCCCGTTCCTCGAGCAGAGATCGCAAGCCGTTGGCGGTGCTGTTGTGCGGCTCGTAGCGGAGTATCAGCCGGCAGTAATGCAGCGCGGACGAGTATCGGCCGCTCATGATCGCCGAAAGGAACTGTACAAACAGCAGATGACGCGGATGATGACTTCGCACGCAGGTAGAGGACTCACCTCGGCCAGCAACTCTGCGGGTGCGGTCTCCTCTCCATCGCTCTCGTGTGCCATGCACTCTGCCAGCTCCACACTTGACTCTGACATGAATATGGCGTGAAAATTGATAAATACTTAGTAAGATTGCGATCGGTTGTTAACTGCGCATTACCATCCCATAAGTAAATGGCATCGTACAGCATGCAGGTACTACGCCGACTTCTACTCACACTTGCGCACAAAATGTGCGACTCTACTGCTGTATGTCGAAGCACGAAAGGTTGCCAAATGCTGGCGGCCTGTTGCTGTCGCTCACTCGACGTGCAAACATACACGCCGCCGCGGACCGCGATTGAATGGCTGTGACGGGGTCGTCAGCGAGACGCATGCGCGGGCAACCGTCTACCACGTACATGAATAAATTATATTAGTTAACATACAAGGCAAATCAATCAAATATGAATTTATTTCTATAAAATTAATATAACAAATAACCAGTGTCCGTTAGTTATACAAATCTAGAATATAATATTACGACTATATTCAATATTGTATGAAATGGTCGATCTACATACAATTTGATTAGATGGAAACAAATAGTAATACTAAATTAAATTTCGTTATCTCGACGCATATATTCCTCCTTTTAATAGGTCCTCTTTTTGAATGAGCGACATGCCCTCCTTGCTGATGCCTATTTCAAATAATGCGGTTTTATTACGGAAACTCCGCCTGCCGTCATGCGTTATATATGTAAAAACTAAAAAATAGTTTATTTTAAAGATTTGTTGGATGTATTTAATTATATTTGTACATTACATTGTCTAAAAATGGCTAATAAATGAATACTATATATTTAAAACTTTTATTGTTTCATATATTAGAGATATATTAAAATATTTATTTAAACATATATTGTTTATTTGAGAGATTCGCTTCCTGTTGGTATAATCAAAATATTAGAGCGATTTTTATAATTGAACTACTAATAATGAATACGTGAGACATTTACAAAATAATAAAAATGGCCTCCAGACGAATAGGCTTCATACGAATGAACCCCTTGTGTTTAACAAAATAGCACTTACAGAGTTCGGTTGACAGCTGTTTCTAGTTGTCAATTTGACAGACAGAAATGGCTGAGCTGTCGTTGCAGGCGATCCCTTTGAAGACCTCCTCGGATGTGGATGTTGTGAAGCCGCTGAAGAATGTAATCCAGTCAGCGGAGGACACTGAGGACTTCACGGACGCGCTGAACGAATTGTCACGCCTTAGAGAGAGTGCAATCTGGAAAGTGTCGGACAAGTCGTCGCTCGAGGTTATCTACAGGTAAACGCAGTAATGCGTGAGTCACTGCGAGCCGTTCGTACATCGTCCGACGCCTCTGTTTCAGTTACTACGATCAGTTAACGTCCCTGATCGCCAAGATACCAGCGCAAGAGGTGCAAATACCGTTCAAATGGAAGGATGCCTTCGACAGGGGATCTATATTCGGCGGGAGAAGGAGTCTCAGTAAGTGTTCCGTGACTCATTCATTTCACAGATAGTCTGTCCGCAATGTTTGTCATTATTTTATTATCAAACTCAGTAACATTTAGAACAAAATGTAAATATTTACGAATTTGGACGAGTCTATTATTTGGAGCAGATTTCTATGTAATGACTCAAATATTAGTTGTTTTAACATTTTAAACAAATGTTTCCTTAAAGAAAATTACACTTTTGTTGGCATTTTAGGTTTATTGTATCTAATTACACACATATAGGCCTTGGGTGAAATTAGATTCAAATGGAGAATGGGACAAGCGGGTGATGCAGCTGTAGCAGGCTGCAGGCGCACATGCACATGCACATGAGATGTAATTCTCATTTGATATGTTAATCACTAAGGGGCTAGTTCTGGGTTATTGTCTGGTGGTGTTCAATTTAATGTACTTTTTTGTAAGAAATTATAGCAGTGTTTAAATTGTAATATGTGCAGCTTTGTGCTCTTTGGAGTTTGAACGCGTGTGTGTGTTGTTCAACATGGCCGCTATGCAATCGGCCGTAGCAGCAGGGACCAGCCTGAGCACGGACAGCGCCCAACAACAGACAGCCAAGCTCCTGCAGCAGAGTGCAGGCATCCTGCAGACCCTGCATCACACTGTGTTGTCGGCCGTGCACACACAGCCTACGCCCGACCTGCAGCCCGACGCTCTGCATGCACTGCACCGCCTCATGCTGGCCCAGGCACAGGAGGTTGTGCTCTACAAGTGTGTGAAAGGTATGCTTAGTGGCTGCAATGCATTTTGCTCTTACTCGGGCTTACTAGACAAACACTTGCAGATGAGATGAAGGATGGGATGGTGTCTAAGGTGGCTGCCCACTGTGAGGAGCTCTACTCTGATGCCACGAGAGCGTTGTCCAAGGAACCCAGCCGTGCACTCTGGGAGAAGGACCTACTGGCTGCTGCTACCGCTAAAACAGCAATTGTCCGCGGCGTCGCTCAATACTATGGTGGACTCTCCTGTGGAGCCGAACAGCTGTATGGAGAAGAAATAGCACGGCTGAGGCTCGCCTCTTCTTTACTCGAGACTGTCCGGGCGAAGCCAGATATGGGACTGTATGCTGAGTTGAGAGCGCGTTGTGAGCGTCGACTGGCAGCTGCTGTTCGTGACAATGATTTCATCTACCATGATCGAGTCCCTGAGGCCCAGCAGCTTTCGGCCCTCCCGCGTACTGCTGTTGTGAAGCCGCTTCCGGTAGCCTGCAGCCTTTAAATTCATGTACTTTTAACAGACTCACTTATGTGTCTCATTTATACATGTCCGCACAGATGCTGGAACGCTGGAGTGGATCTGCTGACCTATTTGCGAAGTTGGAGTCAGTAGCTTCTCGTCGCAGTGCGGCCGCGGCATCGGCCCGGCGCGGTGAATTGGCTCACACGCACGTGTCGTCTCTGAGAGCTGCCACTCAGGCATTAAACACTGCTCTGGCGGAGCTCCGATTGCCACTACTCGAGGAGGATGAAGGCATGTTGCCGACCACTTTGAAACGACAGTGGGAGGCCGTTAGAGAGCGTGGCGGAGTGCAGGAGCTCCGGCGCCTGAAGAGTGAGTTGCCCGAGTTGCTGGTACGCAACAGAGAGATCTTGGATGAAACAGAGCGTATGCTGCGAGAGGAGAGCCAGTCAGATGAGTCCCTACGCACCCGGTTTGGTGCTCGCTGGACCAGATCCCCAAGTGCCGTACTTACGGATTCCTTCCGCAGTAGCTTGGACAAGTACCGACAAGTGATACAAAATGCAGTTCAGGCTGACGAGGTGAGTCTCATGGATAATGTAGTGTTATTGATGTCTCGCATTCTATGTCTCTGTGTTTGCAGGTGGTTTCCAGAAAGTTTGAACAATATGAGGATGGAATACTCGCACTGAGTGGCTCTGAAGATGAGTTGGTCTCTGGTTTGCCGGCTGGAGAGGGCGGCCACGCGGAGGAAAAGGGCGCAGCCAACGCAGTCCGAGGTCTGCTGACTGAAATGGAGAAGTTGAAGACGGAACGGGAGGCATTAGAAGCAGAGCTATTGGGTGAGTGTGTGGACTGTCGCAGTGACGGGCGTGCATTGAACACATCTCTATTGGATTCATATTCACAGCCCCCGCTGTAGTGGGCAGCGATGAAACACCGGAGTCTTCCTTGGCTCCTCTGAGCACTCGCGTCCGTAGCTCTCTGTCAGAGCAAGAGAGTCTGATGGATCGATTCCGAGCGGCGCAGTCTCGTTTGCCGACCCGCACGGCGACCGGCCGCGAACAGGCCGTGTCCCAGTTATCAGCCGCTCACGACGCTTACCGAGAGCTGCACGCGAATCTTCAAGAAGGGAACAAGTTTTACAATGACCTTACCCATATGCTGCTTGCTTTTCAGAACAAGGTGATTGCAACTCTACTGTGACACGATGACGCTCTGATGCCATTTTTATAATGTTTATGCTCATCAGGTTTCAGACTACTGTTTCGCCCGTAAGACGGAAAAGGAAGAGTTGCTGAAAGACTTGACGCAGGAGGCTTCCCGGCCGGCACCCGCTCCGCCCGTGTCAGAACCTGCAACATCTCAGATAGAGAATCCGAGGCCCCCAGTCCCCGCCGCCCCGCAAGCCACATTGCCATACCCGACGCAAGCGCAAGGTTAGATACCACACGCCACATTAGACACAAGACAACAGTGATGATGTGACATATTGTTTATTGCAGGCATGCCGCTTCCATACGGCACTTCTCCGTACGCATACTACGCGCCACCCATGCCAGCCGTGTACAACCCTTATGCAACCCTGCCCTACCCTCATCATGCGCCCCGCGGCCCTCCCGTCGCCCCCGCGGCGCATTACTACCACCCAGCTGGCACACAGTACCCGCAGCAACCCCCTGGATACAACCCGTATCCCCAGCCACCGCACTAAACATTGCATAACAAAGTGTACTATATATACATCACAAATGGGTCCACGGATTCCAAATTGGAAGAATATAGTATATCTGCATTTACATATGTATATTTGTACTTTATGCATGTATTAATATTTCCATCATTCTAAATGTCTTTTGCCAGCCCTCACTTTTGGCAGAAAAGTTACTTGCAAATAGATCTATATACATTAAGAGCACTTCTCATTTAGATAAGGGCATTCGATGACTTTAAGATGATGCAGAGATGTAAGGGTGGAGGGAGGAGGAATTATTTTTATGATGAAAAGAATTTTCCAGATGGAAATGGCAAGGTTGTGTAACTCATACAATTTCAGTAATAAACAACTTTTTCAATGATAAAGGTCATGATTTAGCATAATAATAAAGTTAATAAATGAAAATAATACTAAGATAGCTTTCATTTCTCAAATAAATAATAATCACATTTCAATTAGAACACAGCGCTATATTTATTGTAATAAACTATAATGTCGCCTCGCAGATGGGTCTTAGTACTTGGGTGCCGGACATTCCTCCTTGGAGTAGTCCCTGCTCGGGGAGTAGAACTGTCAACAAACAATAAGAATATCACCCGATGTTATGTGCACTGCGATCACATGTTATCAAAAGAGTCACCTTGTACTGCTTGTCCCTGTACGCCTCCCAGGGCTCGGGGTTGTTCTTCTTGCTCCATGTGACTTCAGGGCTGCGAGTCGCCAGACGCAACAAGTAAAACACGGCTCCTCCGCATCCGAGAGCGGTGCACACGTACAGTGGGATCAGCTAACAAACAGACATTATATTATCAACATATCGGAATGTGTATAATATTGAGATTGTTTTTATAAACACAATTGGATTTAGAAATCGTAGTCTTGTTCTCGAATGTTCGGCGTAATATCTCACAAACAGAATTATTCACGATCGAGTCTACCGTTTAATTATGTAAGACTGCAGCAAAACACACTACACTGGGTGCTGTTTACGCAAATATACTTACAGCTTTGTGCTTCTTCAAGCTTTGGATGCTCATGCCCTGCATTTTGTCGCTAATTATTTCAGCACTGTTATTTCAATTATCTTTCTCAAATGACTTCGTCTTATTCGTGACGAAGAAAAATCGATAAGCCCGAGCACAGAGACCACAGAGAATATATTTGCTTTTGGATTATTATTATTTAAACAGGCAAACATTACAGCAACTAGTATTGCCTGTAACATGAATGATTAATTGTTTTAGAAATATGGAGCTAATGGAATGTGAGCTTAAGTTAGAGAAAATATAGTACACCGCGTCTAATCCTTAATAAAAAGCAAGATGCTTAAAATGCACACTTAGTAATTGAAAATAAAATTAGAAGATGAATAAACTCCTTTGCCATGAATAAAACAAGCACAACGAAACAAAAATAAATTTAGGTTTGACAGCTGTTCGAGAGTGGGTCTGTGCCTTGTGGAGTATTCGCGGCGGACGCGGAGATTGCTTTAATGAATGATCTGGTTGTTTATTCCTAGTTCTATTAGTTTGTAATCAGAGGTAACGAGATACTCGAGATGAGCTTCTTATTGTGAGTAGAATTGTGGTTGTTACGAATTAACATGCGGGCTATTTTGGTATAGTCGGTCCTCCCCGTTTACGTTTAATGCGAGACTCGATGCTCTCTATTAGCGAGTGGTCATGATTACATACAGCTTTAATTCCGGCGACGCACTCATACCTTTTAAGCTTCCTGTTTTCAAATATATTCAAAATTACAGCGGCGGGAGATCCAACAAAACTTTCAAGCCAAAAAAGAACATCCCAGAGGGCACACATCAATATGAGTTGATGAGACATGCGGCCGCCACTCTTGGATCCGGTAACCTGAGGCTGGCAGTGTTACTCCCCGAGGGCGAGGACCTCAATGAGTGGGTGGCTGTCAACAGTGAGTGATTATGACCCACTTCATGTTACTTTTCCCACAAGGAAGAAATGTCCATTGAATGTGATGTTTCAGCTGTAGACTTCTTCAATCAGATCAACATGCTGTATGGTACTATCACAGAGTTCTGCACAGAGCAAGCCTGTGCGGTGATGTCAGCTGGGCCCAAGTATGAATATCATTGGGCTGATGGACACACGGTCAAGAAACCCATCAAATGTTCCGCCCCCAAGTACATAGACTACTTGATGACCTGGGCGCAGGACCAGCTAGATGATGAAACACTATTTCCCTCCAAAATAGGTAATAAGAGTGTAATTGTGGACTGTGTGAACATGACCATCTGCATGGAATCATTCTGTTTCAGGTGTGCCTTTCCCAAAGAACTTTCTGGGGATGGCCAAAACAATACTGAAGCGCTTATTTCGTGTGTACGCTCATATCTACCACCAGCACTTTGGGCAAGTGGTGCAACTCGGAGAAGAGGCTCACCTCAATACTTCCTTCAAACACTTCATATTCTTTGTTCAGGTATCTTCTTATTCATTCAGTTTAACATCTAAGACAGAATAATGCAGGTGACCAATGAGTGCTGGTCACCACAGTGCCTCATGTATACCGAATTTCCTGCAGGAATTCAATCTCATAGAACGCCGCGAGCTTGCGCCGCTGCAGGAGCTCATTGAGAAGTTGACTGCAAAAGATGCTCGGTGAGGCTCCACATACCAAAAATGTTTGCAACAAACTGACATTGGCCTAATAATGGACGATCAGATCACAGATTGTATAAACACCCGAATTGGCAAATTACTTATGTGATTAAAATAACTATTTTATATAATAGGTATATACTTACATTGTTGCAATTGCAATAACGTCTTCTTTGTAATTAGTTCCTTATATATTGTAATTATTATTATTTTGTGTAAGCCATCTGATGCATTTAAAGTACGTGACACACGTGATATACGAGTCACGCATGCAGTTTATTTAATAAAATAAATTATCTGGACATAATTTGTTTCATTATCATGCTATTGCACAAATAAATAAAAGAAATCTATGATGTATATAATATGTATTTGGAATGACAATCACCACACACACACACACACTTCATTGTGCCATGATAAAATTGATGCTAAATGATCTCTTCTTTCTGTCGTCTTTCCAAATGTATGTGTCGTGTCCTCTCAAGTCAGTTGTTGAGCGGCGGCGGAGGCAGCGGTGGAGGCGGAGGCGGCGCTAAGAAGGGGGGCGGCG
Source organism: Tineola bisselliella (assembly GCA_028551675.1). Lineage (NCBI taxonomy): Eukaryota > Metazoa > Arthropoda > Insecta > Lepidoptera > Tineidae > Tineola > Tineola bisselliella. The sequence continues at coordinate 20,043 of JAPWLS010000995.1, forward strand.
GGGCCCAGGGCGGCCGACTGTACATCACTCCTGGGAATAATACACTCAATGTCATATGAAATCAGAACAGTCATCTTACCTTGGAAGGGCACCTACCAGGAGGTGGTGGCATCATCGGAGGCATCGGTGGAGGGGGCGGGCCATTCTTGTCACCCTGAAAATACACTCACAACTGAACAAATTGAATGCGCAATGTCCATGCTCAAACATCATACATACATTCATAGTTGGTGGCATGAAAGGTGGTAGCATAGGCGCGGAACCTGGTGGCGGAGGCTGTCCGGGACCCAGCCAGGGCGCACAAGGCGGCTCAGGAGGCATAAGCGCCAGCCGCGGCCCTTGTCCCTGCCCCTGTCCTGGTCCCGGTCCCGGCCCTCGTCTCACACCTGGGGCAGTTTCCCCAAGCTCTGCCATAAGTGACATGTATTCCTCATCAATACGAGCCTTGTCCTGACGGGGTTGCTGCCCGGGCCTCTTGTGTCTGCAATCGCGCGCGATGTGTCCTGCGCCTCCACATGAGGAGCAGACCACAGCCGAGGTGACGTTGGGCCGGTCAGGGCAGAGCCAAGCCTTGTGGTCTCCACCGCAGTTGTTGCATCGGGGGCCGTCGTGTTCACGTAGAGTGCCATTCAACTGGGCCAATTCTCGCAGCTGCATTCGTCGAAGGTCATTCTGCCCCTGAAGTAGGTCACTTGTCAGCATGGGTGGTTCTGGCAATGCACTTGTCGCAGGTCCACTCACCTCAGGCACCTCGACGCCCTGTCGTATTACATCCTTGATCTTGTCAACGGCTCGTTTAACACAGTCTGCGTTGGTGGCAGTGATGTACGCGTGCAAGGGCTCATCTTCCCCAGGGAGCGGTTGTCCATCCTTCCGACCCACCTTGCCTTCTTTGACGGAGCCTTTGCCGCGTATTATTATTTTCGCTCCGGTCTCCTTCTCCATAGCTACAAAGAGAGAGGTGAGCGAGCATAAAGCATGGTCACACTTGGGACAACAGACTGGTCAGGTGGGTCACCTTTCAGAGTGTTTCCACGTGGTCCTATGAGCAGGCCTACGAAGTTGATGTCTGGATGTTCCTCTTGTGGGATCATCACTTTGTCATGCACTCGTATGACGGGAGGTCTGAAACATCCAACAATAATAAATATGCTTTACTGATCTCTCAAAAAAAGGCGACACTGATTGTGATAGTACTTGTAATCTGCAGGTGGTTTAAATTCTGGATTGATAATATTCATTCTGGAAACCAGACGATGTCTCTCTTCCTCCAGTTTTCTCCTAGTCCTATATTCCCGAGTATTCAGCCTCTTGCCATCTGTCGAGTAGATGGGCTCTGGTGAGGGTGACCTGCAGCATGAGAACAGCCCGTAATGCATTTGGTAAACAGCAACTTGGTGTCTGATTGAAACAATTATATATGCATAATGTAACATTAATGGAAACCAACTGGGTGTCTTATGTTTGTGTCCTGACATACAACTACCAACAAGCAATGGCCTGCAACAAATTATTATTAGTACGTATATATATTCCACTATCTCACATTACCTAAGTGAATATTATTAATAAACCTATAAAAAATATTAATATTTTCATAATTAAATTGCCTGAAATAATTAATAAATTAAATACTCCTGCGAAAAATATAATTAGCTTCCTGTAAGAGAGCTCAATTAATTATGTATTATTATTATATATTGAGTAAATGTATCTTATTTAGTTAATGAAACAATCGATGTGAAACCCGTTGGTGCAAAACATTGGAATGAATGTGTCCATCGCGGAGTCCTTCTGCAACACTAACATGCTGATCAGTATGCCCTAGACAAGGGGAGCACGCTCGTTATTATTAAAGTGTGAATACCTCTCTTCAACATTGGCCGGAATCCCGAGGTCACCCGAACGAAGTTTGCGGCTCACTTCCTCGATCTGCAGCTGAACTGTAACATAACCATTTAGAGACCTCTCAGGGTCCCCTCATCAGCACCCTCTGATACTAACGCAGATACTGCTCCTCCTGATCCGGAGTGAGCGATGAGGGCAGGACAGTCGGTAAACCCGGAATGAAGGTCTTATCATGGTCCGAGCCCGCCCATCGTGTGCGACGCCGACGCTCCGCAGACTGCATCGGAGGGCTGCCCTCCTCAGGCGGTGGACTACTGGAACCATGGCGTCTGCGTAGCTGAGACAGCTTCTGTTGCACAGAGCTAGGAGGAGGGATGGCGCTAGCGGCGGATAAGGCGGCTGCGGCGGCGGCAGCAGGCTGCATAGGTGCAGTCATGCGTCTTGCGGCCACAAATGTCTACAAAACATAAACAATGAACCACAATGATGCGGTCAACAGATGACTAGGCAGTAGTGTACCTGGGCCACAGCGGCAGCAGCTAAGATGGCGGCATGGGCGGCAGGGTTGGCAGCAGCGGCTACTGGCGTCCGCGTGGCTTTAGTTGTAGTACCCACCATTTGATCCAATAGAGCTATAGTGCCGTCCCTATTTGAAAATTTGTTAAATGTATTCTGGCTGCTATCTATAACTATCGCAAACAGCCCATCTAATGATGAACTCAGCGAGCAGAACAACTTACCTATCTTTGGACTTACGGCCGCGACTTTTGCTTCTACTGCGACTTCGTCTTTTGTCTTTGTGGCGATCGCGACTTCGGCTGCGGTCTCTGCCCTTCTCCCTAAATAAATATTGGACATTACTTATTTACCTTCGCTTGCTCATTGTTATTTGTGGTCCTACGATATATTCACTGTATGTTTGCTTGATTGTATTATTTTTATTGGTTATTAATGTTATGGTATAAGACGAACATTATGATCTATGATGGCCGATTTGGCAAAGACAATCGCACTGTTCGAAATGAAAGTAAGCCAATCATGAAACTATATTCACGTGTGCTACCTTTTTGAACTGGAACGTCGTCGATCTCTGTCACGCTCGCGGTCTCGATCTCTACCTCTGTCGCGATCGCGGTCTTTGTCACGATCTCTAGTCTTCTCTCTCGACTTATGCCGATCCCTAGAGCGTGATCGGCTTCTTTCACGGTGACGAGAACTCATCTCAATTAACAAATATTTCCTCGCAAACCCACTTGTGACTCGTAATCGGACCCCTCACGCACGTCAACACGGGCACCACAGACAACTAATAATAGACCTACGCATTCATCAGAATCAAAGACTATAATAATATAATAAAGATGGGCGGCTGAGCAACATTTAGTAGTATTTGCTATAAAGCCAGTGCTTTCTGCAATAAATTAAAATACACCGTAAAAAATATTTTGGTTCAGACACCGCATTATCATTTTATTTTTAATAAAACAATAACAATGAAACTCGTTTGGAACAGTTCGTCGCTTGACGCGTTTTGCTGCGTTGGACCGCGAGAAGAGCGTCCGGGTTGCCCGCGATGTATTATGATTGACTAATTTGCCAATGTCAAAGTTAATTTTTGAATATTTACCATATCGTTAGCGTTCGACGATAAGGATTTGTTTGTAAATTAGTATTTTATAATTCGTTGATGTGATGCTTGACTATTGCTGAATTGTATTTATAATACCTACGTCTGAGACTGCAGTAGTAAGGCTTCGATCTTGAATAAAACTATACGTCTCTGAGTATTAATGTGATATGAATTGTTATTTTACTAAAACCTTATTAAATTCTAAAATTTGATAGTTTTAATTAAACTGATTTTGTACGTCAACATCGGCCAAACTTCTAGAATTCTATGAAAAAAAAAACACTTTTCTGGAGATACCAAATGGGGCCTAACGTTTGGAGGTGAAATCCCATGCTCGAATGTCTCAAAAATTCGTTTTGGTCGCTCAGTGCCTTGAGTATAAATAGACAATAGCATTGCCCTGCTAGCTTGAAAGCAGTCGGGTGCAATGTGGAGGTGACCGTTGCAGGCATCTGATTGGTCCTTGGGTTACAGCAATATAAGATTTCTATCCTACATCTATTGTAAATATTATCAATGGAGATGTAAGAAATCAGAGGGGATAACACTCAGAAGTAGAAGTGAATATGCGAGCAGTGGGGCCTATATAACAATCTCCACCCACTTGGAGTACCAGCAATGCAATTGGAAGGGTCAACAAAATTATCAAACTACCCTTTTTTCTGCACACTGTCCAATATAGTCCAACTGGACTTTAACTGCATCACCCACATGCCTGGATGGTCACACTAGTGCATGTGATCTCACATTGGAATGGAAAGTGGAAGGGAGCACACAATTACGAATAGCATCTTCTCACATATATTTATTTAAGAATAAGTTGTCTTACAATTTTAACAATAAATATGGAACATAATCCATATTGAATTTAATTACAATGTCATACCTAATAATAAAAAAAAAGATACAAAACTCTAAAAAACGAGATGCAAACGAAATGTAATTATTAAAACAAATTTGCGCTCATTCTTATGAAAATGAAAACCCTATAATATAGTATGGAACAGAACATTAATGTCAAAGTGACTTACAAATTATTGTGAATGACAAAACCTTAAGTCTAAACAATCTTATTGAAAATTTCCTTAAGTCTACAATATTGCCTAACACTTAACACTACGATCCCGGCACAGACACTAGAGTATCTGCTCACTGTTACATGCGGGGAGCAAATGCAGAAAGTCATCCAAATCATCTGCAACAAACGTTCACATTACGCTATATTACAGCACCATTCCCCGTTCGAACGTCCGCCGCCGACGCCACTCACCTAGTGCGGTTAAACTGGTGCTCCAGGGCCGCCCTTTTTGCCTATCAGAGACTTATGTATATGTGGAATGACACCGCCGCCGGCGATCGTGGCCTTGATCAGGCTGTCCAGCTCTTCATCGCCTCTGATGGCCAACTGCAGATGGCGAGGAGTAATGCGCTTCACCTTCAAGTCTTTGGATGCGTTTCCCGCCAATTCCAATACCTACGAGAAAAAGAAAGAAACCATTTTAATATTAATAATATTTATTGATTACTTTATAACCGAAATAGAATTTGTGATTAATCTAGAATAAGACAATAACAAATTAGTATTTATATCAAAAGGTTATGATTTTAGGCGGGAAAATTAAGATTAACCAAATCAAGAAAATTATACAAATTACACATCGGATCAATGACCTAACATATATATAGAAGTTTTGAAAAACAAAAATTAATACATTTTAAAATCAAATTAAGTGAGCATATTATTTGTTTTAGTATATCAGTAGAAATGTCGGCCATGTTGTCACAGACACAAGCTTACCTCAGCCGTAAGATATTCAAGGATCGCTGCTGAATAAACCGCGGCCGTGGCGCCCACTCGGCCATGGCTTGTGGTCCTATTTTTAAGGTGTCGGTGAATTCTTCCCACGGGAAACTAAACAATGAATAAATCATAACCTCAGTATTGATCAGTCTAATCAAGAATGGCGGCAGCGGTACTAAAGCGGTCAACATAATTATTAATTTTTTTCAAAACTACTTAATAAACATTATTGCAATAAAATTTGTGTCATAAAAATTGGATTATTATTTTTTAAATATATTTTTAATACCTGTAATCCGGCCCTTGCGGATCGAGAAACCGCCTTCGCTTTGGCTTTCCCAGAATCTTTACCTGCTTTACCTCCAGCCTAAAATTCATCAAAAAACACGTTAATTTTTATCCCACACGGTTGAAACTTCGCCAGAACCCAGATAATATGATAAGGCATCGAATCACAACGTAACATTTAAACAACTTCATCGGATTTCACTAAAAACTTGCAAAACTCACCATTTCGCTGCGCAAAGAACAAAGTCACTAATACACGGACAACTACACACACAGGAAGAGCGCCAATCGACTAATATAATAACGGACGTCAAAGATGGCAGCATTGAGCTAGTGACGCAGACAGGGCAGCCAATTGCAAACGGATGTTTTACAAGCGTATGGACCAATCAGGAGCGTTCATCATTGCTACAACGACGCCAAGCGGCTTCGGTGACAAAATTGCGAACTATTTGTTGTTATTATTGTAACGTTCCATTCTGCGCAGCTCTAAAAATACTGATATTAAAAAGGCAATTAGAAAATTAACAAAGTTGTTATACTTTTTCTAATTTTTTATTCTTGGTCGTTAGCGCAGTAATTAGTTCACTAGTTTCCAGGTTTGATTCTCGGTTGAAATAAAAAATTAATAATACGATATTTGTTTCATGTTTGGGTGTTTGTTCTATTCTGAGCAAAACTCCTATTTGCTGCTAGGATTGGGGGTTGGGGATTAGGGTGGTTGTTAATGCGATCAAAATGGATTATACGTTATGATTATATTTTTAAATTCGGCTTTTATAATTATTTGATGGCTTTTCACATTTATCAATTCTATCGTTGTAAGGCATTTGAGAACATCTGCGCGAAAAATGACTTAAATTAAAATGGAATAAATTTCGAATAAAGATATTATTTAATTTACAAAGTGTTCGCCCGTTTCTATAAATGGCGTTTAATAGGTGAATGAATGACCAAAAAATCATTTGAAATAATTAATTAGATTCAAACAGTTGCGTCTTAATGCTTGTGTTCAATTTATATAATTTTTAAGTCAATACATACTTAAGACCATATTTTTGAGAAAATTAAAAATGATATAGTTTTATTTATATTAGAAAATTTCCGTTATCACAATATAAGATGAATGGACTGAGCCTATTTCTTTCTTATTTCCGATTGTCATTCGTATTATATAAATAAAATATGAAAAACCTATAAATGTATTATTTATTAAATGTATGAATGTATCAAAAATGTTGGTCATCACAGTTCTGGTGTACTATGCTCCATCGGTGAACACGTCACATCGATCCTCCAACTCGCCCTGTAATCAATATGAGGATTCAGGTGTAAGAAGATGATTGTGCATATCGTAATGATCTGCTTTGCGCACCTCGTCCAGTTGCAGACATCGTCCCCACTCACTGAGGGTGACGCGGTGGTCGTTGTCGGCGTCGCACTGGTCCAGGAAAGGCGCGATGCAATGCTCTAATGCCATCAGCGGCGCGCGAATTGGGAACAGCTCGTGTCGCGAGACGAACCGGTCGTTGTCGTGAGCGTCCAGGTCGCACCACTTCCATATCGCCGCGTTGGTCCAGCGTCTTGTCAAGTTAGCTTCGGCTTCGTGCTCCATACTCAGGTAATGCGGAGAAAGCTCCTGCCTCTCGGCCATATCGCGCATTATGTTGAACAACCAGTCACGCATGCGCCGAGGGAAGTCGGACATCTCGCTCTCGCCGCACTCCTGCGCATTCACCATCACCATAGTCATTCGAAGAGGTACGGTCGCACCGAAATAGACCGAGCAATGCTATACTGACCGGCATCTCCCTGCACGTGCCATAGTACTCGATTTGGACGTGGTGGTACTGCGGCCCACGACACAGCTCCGAGCCGTCCAGGCAGAGGCACCGTTGGCGATACACCTCGCAGTCGGAGGACCAGCTCTCGTTGTGGTTAGTGCACACCTACGAAATACAGCACTGAAAATGCATATTCCCCTTTGCATATGCCTCAGCGATGACACGCACCTTGCGCCTGTGGTCGGTCTCGTAGGGGCACTCCTTGATGCAGTTGCAGACTGCCTCGCCCTCCTCGTCTATCTCGCAGACCCGCCCTGCACTGCAATGCACCTTCAAGCAGGGATCTGAACATTGCGTGCACTCGTTAACGATTTAGTTTGCCCAGAGAAAGACATCTTTAGTAATAATACTCCGCATACCATCCATGAAGTTCTCTGAGCCATCCGCCTGAGACAATATTTCGTTCAACCGCTCCTTCTGCGCTTGCTGTAAACAATAATCAACATAAGTGGCGCACTGCATGCCATGGTATGACACTATGGCGACGCGCATACGTGGAATCTCTTCTCGTCTTCGCTCTCGGCCGCCGCCAGCAGTGCATGTTGCAGGTCATCGTCGGCAGAATCGGCGCGTGCAGCTTGGGGCTCCACCAGCGGCGCCTCTGTGGTCGTCGTCTTCGGTCGGCGATGTCGACGGCGGATTTTCTACAAAACATGAGAAATATAATGTAACAAGTTACTAGAGGTCACTTGGGTATATGTTATGTTTGTGTAATCACCTCTGCGTCGACGCTGCACGCGGCCACCACGAGCAACAGGACACAAGCCAGCGCCCCGCACCTCATTCTCGCTGAAAACAATTCTATGTCTGCATTCAATGAAATATTAAAGGAACGGCAATGGTTTTATATTGAGTATCCACTAGAATGCTACAATCTTATTTCAATCACGATCGAGCGAATTACTTGCGTTGAATTAAGTTGATGACAATGACTCATAATTGACCCGTTTTGTATGTGGGTGATAATGATGATGATGAGCGCTGACATCTGCAACTGCCATTACCTACATTGGGGCATACATGTTTGCATACATAGTGAGTAAATCGTGCATTGCCTGCGCATGACTAATGACCGAGGCATCACATGCGAATCGATCTTCCTCCCATTGTCACTCTAATCCGTCAAGTGTTCCAATGTTACAACTTACACTAGTGCACAGAGTTGGGCGAACACCTTTGACCTAATTCGCGCGCTCGTTGTATCTTCGAGTATTCGAATAGCAACCAACACACGAACATAATTGATCATTGAACACCATTCATTTATGCGTTGGCCTATTTATACAGTAATGGCTGACATCACACGTTCTCATTAAATTGAGCTCACTTCTAATTTATTATAATTGTTTTGTATCACGCGTACTACGATCATGTGCCGCGATTCTCTGTGTATGACATTATAAAGTTGAGCGCTTAAAATGCTAACAATCGAAGTGCCTGCCTGATAACCCGCTTAACCTTGTCATCTTTGACCTGCTCAAATATATCTTTATAAAAAATAAACTACAATTGGAATGTGGTGCCGACATCAGTGACCGACTTTAGGAGATCGTAAAACCGCAGTGAACTCGGAAGTAGCATGAACGGAGTTCGTTTATTATATATGAATATGTATCCAACAAGCAAATGTTGATGATTTCGCAATATGATAAAGATAAAGGATATTGTCACGGACGGAAGCTCTGCCTGATATCATCGCCTATCGCACATGACGCTGCTCCCGTTTTGGAGATGGCAATAACTAATTCTCGTACATTTAGCACAAGCACATTGGTACCAGCGAGAGTTCAGCATGCCCATAAAAGTGCCACCACGCCAATATTCCACCAGCTTCGGCAATTCTAAGTGTACATTCTTGAACGAACGCCAACGGCAGTTTGTGCTCAAAAGATGGGTTTTGTTCCAGCACAAAGCTGTTACATGTTCGGTCAATTTGCTTACCTTTTATAACATACACTTATGCGAGCGACATAAAGGGAATCGTTTGTATGCGCACGTACAATACAACGAATAACACAAACGAAAGCATTAATATAATTTTTAAAAATAATAGATATTAAAACAACGATATAATACAATAATAAAAAATAACTAACCTTGTCTTCAGGAGACGTATGTAGTCCCGCAGTCGGATCCAGCCGACGACTGAGCCTGAGCGGGAGTGAGGCGGCGGGATCGGCATCTCCTGATATGTATGCGTACGCGCATATATCTTTCGTTCCATTTACATTTTTACAAAACGAGGCCATAAACGGACATTTCGTAGGCGGT